>JAUCMX010000024.1:19387228-19389728 GCA_033459395.1 Hemibagrus guttatus | reverse complement strand
GAGTGAGTGAGTGAGTGTGTGAGTGAGTGGTGAGTGAGTGAGTGAGTGAGTGAGTGAGTGTGTGAGTGAGTGAGTGAGTGAGTGAGTGAGTGGTGAGTGATGTGATTGAGTGTGTGAGTGAGTGAGTGATTGAGGTGTGTGAGTGAGTGAGTGATTGAGTGTGTGAGTGAGTGAGTGAGTGATTGAGTGTGTGAGTGAGTGAGTGAGTGTGAGTGAGTGTGTGAGTGAGTGAGTGAGTGAGTGAGTGAGTGAGTGAGTGAGTGATTGAGTGTGTGAGTGAGTGAGTGATTGAGTGTGTGAGTGAGTGTGTGAGTGAGTGAACATTTTGCAGAGGAAAGCTAAAGACTCCAGTCATGTTGGTTTGAAAGCAATAAAATCAGAGAAAGTATCTCAGACTGTAACATCTTCATCCTCTGTGAAATGTAGTTTTTAGCACTGCTTAAATCCATCCACATTCTGCATCAGCATCATGCCTGAATGCTGGACAATCAGAAACGTCCTGGAGTTCACTCTCAGAGTACAGACTGGACTGTTTTAGTGCTGACAGCTCACCTAAATACACATTAATCACCGAGCAAGTTTGACGACGGGCCAGATTGTGATGGCTAGACCACTGGATCAGAGCTTCTCCAAAACTGCAGCTCTTGTGGGGAGTTCCCGGTCTGCAGTGGTCAGTATCTATCAAAAGTGGTCCAAGGAAGGAACAGTGGTGAACCAGAGACAGGTTCATGGGTGGCCAAGGCTCATTGATGCACGTGTGGAGAGAAGGCTGGTCCATGTGGTCCGATCCAACAGACGAGCTACTGTTACTCAGATTGCTGAATAAGTTAATGCTGGTTCTGATAGAAAGGTGTCAGAATACACAGTGCATCACAGTTTGTTGTGTATGGGGCCGCATAGCTGCAGACCGGTCAGGGTGCCCATGCTGACCCCTGTGCACCATTGAAACTGCCAACAATGAGCACGTGAGCATCAGAACTGGACCACCATCAAAACTGGGCCTGGTCCGATTAATCATGTTATCTTTTACATCACATGGATGTCCGGGCACCTGTGTGACGCTTACCTGAGGAACACATGGCACCAGGATGCACTATAGGAAGAAGGTGAGCCGGCGGGGGCAGTGTCCTGTATTGGTCAATGTTCTGCTGGGAAACCTTGGGTCCTGCCATCCATGTGGATGTTACTTTGACACGTAGCACCTACCTAAGCATTGTTGCAGACATGTACATGTACGGTATTCCCTGATGGCTGTGGCCTCTTTCAGCAGGATAATGCGCCGTGCCACAAAGCAGAAATGGTTCAGGAATGGTTTGATGACCACAACAACCAGTTTGAGGTGTTGACTTGGCTTCCAAATTCCCCAGACCAACACAATATTAGGCAGGTAGTCATAATGTTATGCCTGTTCAGTGTATATACGTGATTCTTTTCCACTTCTGACTAAACGAGTTATTCATTTCTCCAGAATAAACTCCTGAGGTTTAGAACACCTGTTAAACAAAACCTTTTCAACACAACCTCCTGACCTCGGCTTTCATTTCAGCTCAGGCAGAGGCTCTAAGGCACATCAGTGATCATAAATGATTCTAAACTATCCACAAAGCAGCCAAACACATCTACATTCCTGACACATTGCAAGCGCTTTTAGGTGTGTATGAGGCTCCCCATTTAAATTCCTGCTGAGGATCTGCTGGTGGACGTGCGTGCTGAGTGCACAGTCCTGTGAAAAAGGAACTGTTTTGTGTATTGTTGTATGTTGATTTAAAACCAACACAGTTTTTAGTCTGTGACCTATTGATCCAGACTTAATGTATTCATTGATAGAGACTTCAGAGCACTCTTGTACATCAATCTGGATAAGAGAGTTGTGCCAAATGCCAGATATATATTACATGATGTAATATAAATAATGCAATATTTCGTTTCAGATCTATTTCAGATCTTTGCATGAGTGAAATCGTCGAATTAATCGTCCTAATACGGCTAATTAAAACTTATAATGAACTAAATCGGTAATACTGTCAGTTAGTCCAGCAGTTCAGATATAATCTGAAAAAAAAAGCGGAACAAAAATGTGAGAGGAACTCTAAGCACGACTAATGCGCCACCGGATGCTTTCAAATGTTACACCGGAACTTGTCGTACTGACATTTGAGGAGAGACACGAGAATGGCGTGTTTGTGTTTGTGATGTTTTTGCGGCTTTATCGAAAGTCACTGTGCTGAGAATAAAGATGGCCGTGTGGAGCTGCAGACTCCTCAGACTCAGTGATGCGCTGGTTTACAGAGCCGCTGGGATTCTTCCCCGAACTGGAGCAGGAACATCACCGGAAGGGTAAGCCCTCTGTGCTTAGCTACATGCTAACTATTTAGTTCAAAGGGTGACCTAGGCTGAATTCTATATACACTGCTAGCATATGTCCAGTGGCCACTTTATTAGGTCTATCTACTTACACTGATAATTCACTTTATGATTGATTCAGCTTAAGGAGGTGAAG
>JAUCMX010000024.1:19362228-19384728 GCA_033459395.1 Hemibagrus guttatus | reverse complement strand
GATGAACAGATGGTAAAGACAGATGTAGGAAGAGCATTTTTAAAATATTGAAGCCTGTAGGTGAAGTTCTTTATAGAGCCGCTTTGAGAGTGAATGCACAGCACATGTTTGTCATGAAGTTGATGAATAATAAATGAGTGTGCTTTGTGTCCCCCCCCCCCCCCCATGCAGAGGTCAGTGGAGTACCTGGAGAAGTTCCAGAATGCCGGAGTTCCCCCCAAACAAAAATTGACCACGTTCTGTGTGACAGAAAACGCTGTCATCAAACCAGGTAATGGGTGTGGTCATGCTGCGGGGGTTGTGTTCTGTGCTGTTGAGGTGAGTCAGGAGTCAGTAAGAGGCTACAGCTCAGTAGTGAGTAGTGCAAGGGAGATCACCGGTCGGACAGGAGGAGCTGGACACAGCCTGCCCTTTCCTCTTCACTGCTCTGGGCCACTCAGCCCTTCTCTCTGGAGCTCTTCATTGCATTGAGTCAGGAATCAGTTTGGATCAGAGTGTCCTGTAAAAGACACTTCCATGTTGATGTGTACTTTCTGCCTCACACCCCACAGGAAGTGCAGGAACAGTTCACAGGAAGTAGAGCTGTGTACTCAGCGTGTTAAAGATGTTTATCAGAATTATTCTCTTCTGTGTGTTTAGGCACTCCTCTGTACGCTGCACACTTTCGTCCTGGACAGTATGTGGACATCACAGCCAAAACGTAAGAGCTCTACACACACACACACTCTCTTTCTTTCGCACACACACACTCTCTCTCTCCTTTTCATCATAAAGGAGTATGATGAACAAACTGTGAAACATTTCAGTGAGTAAATTGCAGTTAGAGTGTATGTTTACAGTATGGAAGGGACGTGAACACACACCTCTCTGTAACATCATTTTAGTCTCAGATGATTCACATCACCTTTATCACAGAAACTCTTAAAGAAAATAAATACACGCATGATCACTGAAACCCAGTGGAGTATACATGTGAGTTCCAGCCTAAGCTGTCTGCATCATGGCTCCACAAGTACAAAGATGGAAGAGAGATGAGCAGGTGACCACCTGAAGGTCTTCCACCTGAAGCTCAGAGGAAACTCAGTTACAGCAGTAATGAGGATTTAACAGAAGGAGAAAAACTGGAGACAGAACCTGAAGAGAAGCCTGATGGGTTTTGGGAACCAAGATCAAAGACCAAAATGAGTGTGTTCAGCTCAGACGGGCTTCAGCGTGGTGCGTGAACCTGGCCAGGACCAACCCAGTGACTGCACAGTCCCAGTGGAGCATGGTGGTGGGAGTGTGATGGTACAGCTGCATGAGATGACATTTACACATGGCACTGTGGAGATGGCTCCAGTGACCACACACTTGGCAGATGAGGAATGTTCCAGCATGATCACGACCTAAAGTAAACTGCTAAATCACACAAGAGTGTCTAAAGAAGACAACCTATGACCTGGATGAGGAGGTCATCTGACATGAGTCCAGAGGAACCATGGGGTAGAGAGCACAATGTCTCCAGAAAAGAGGACTAGAGGAACGCCTCTCCGGAACACCTCTCTGAAGCTAATTGTAGCAAGCTCCTGCTGTATTTTTATAACTCTACACTCTTAGGTTTGAGTTTTATGTAAATGTCCTGCTGGTCAGTGTGGAGGTCATGCCCTTGCTGTACGATGAGATCATTTTGGATCCTTTCAGAGATCTTGTACTTACTTCTGCTTTGATGTGATATTTTATTTGAACAGAATCGGGAAGGGTTTCCAGGGAGTGATGAAACGCTGGGGGTTCAAAGGTCAGCCAGCTACCCATGGGCAGACCAAGACCCACAGGAGACCAGGCTCACTGGGGCCAGGAGGGGTGAGTGAGGAAGGGGGGGTCAGTGTCTGTAGGTGAATGTAAATAGGTGTGTGTGAATAGGGGTGTGTGTGTTGTGTGTGTGTGTGTGTGTGTGTGTGTGTGTGTGTGTGTGTGTGTGTTACTCTGAGTGTATGAACTGGTGTCCCGTGTTCTTGTAGGATCCTGCCAAAGTGTTTAAAGGGAAGAAGATGCCTGGCAGAATGGGGAACATTTATGACACAGCCTTTGGCCTGAAGGTGCACACACACACACACAAAAAAAGGTGTATGCTGAAAATGATATAAACCGGTCAAGGTCATGTGAAGGTTAAATGATTGAGCGCTCCACTTGTAGATCTACTTGATTATGTCCAAGCTCAGTGAATTGTCTTAACACACAGCCTATTTAAACACCCTGCCTCATGAGCACCAAGATTCTAACACACAAGGACAAACCTTTTGTGTTTCCCACTTTTGTCAGGTTTGGCGGGTGAACACCAAAAATAACATCTTGTATGTGAACGGCTCTGTTCCTGGCCACCGAAACTGCTTGGTGAAGGTAAAATCTCACACACACACACACGCACACACAGCGGTATTGTTTGTTAGCTCTTCCTCTATGGACTGGTCTTTACTAACTTTCCTGTGTGCTTGCTCTCTCCGTCAGGTACGAGACACGGTTCTGCCGCGACACCTAGAGAAGAACAAGAACCCTCCTTTCCCCACCTACTTTGCTGACGGAGACGAGGAGCTCCCTGAGGACCTGTACGCAGAGGACATGTTTCAGTTCGGGGAACCTCTTCCTGAGTGAGGTCACGACCCCACACCTTCACCCCATTCCCGTAATGACCCCTTCATGCTGTGCTGCTGGACTGAGAGAATACACACTTCACAGGGAAAACACGGACACTGGCTATTGTTTGTATTTCTAAACATTAAAATCCCTTTCATACCATTTTTGTGCTCATGCGCTTTGAAAGAGAAGTTTCCCATCTTTGTTGTAGTCTAGTCTAAGCTTATTAGCCTGCATGCTAGCACAACAAAAACACCGGTCATGACCAGAAAAACACACACTGGTGTGAGGCTGGGGCTGCTTCCTGTCTGATGCAGACTGTAGATTCATACAGCCAATCAGAGACAGCCATGTCAGGTGATTACACAGAGGGACACACCCCTTGGATGCATCTGCTTCCCTGAGACATCCATATCATAAATGTGTGTGTGTGTGCATTGTCAGCGATTTCTGAGTTATTTGTAGATGGGCGGATGCAGGGGTGTGTGTGTGAACATGCTGACGGTGACTGACATTTAGTAAGTGAAGTAAATCACAGCAGTAATCTTGCATGTGGAGTGTGAGAGGTGTGTAAGAGGAAGTGGTGTGTTTGAGAGAATGTTGAGATGTTCACATAGTTCTTTGTGAATTTCCACCAACACACACACACACACACACACACACATTATCCCTCTGGCCTTACCTTCGCTTCCAAATGACTCTTTGATCAATGCACCACCTTTCACAACTCAATGCTGCACCCTACTGCTACACAGACACACCTGATTGTGTGTGTGTGTGTGTGTGTGTGTGTGTGTGTGTGTGTGTGTGTGTTAAATCTAAAGCCTCCACTGCAGATTATTGTGTATGTGAAGTGAATGTGCCAGCTGCTCTAGAAAGGCCATCCAGGGTATAAGGCAGGCTCCCCAGGTACAGCCCCTGAGCTCAGGTAGACAGGAAGTCAGCTCACACTCGCACTGCGCTACATCACTACACACTTAGTGACATTTCAGCTAGAAACCATCCACACACACACACATCATTCAACAGTACTGGGCCAGAAATAGATGCTTCTTTACCTTTGTCTTTCTGCTGCTGGTGTGACCCTCACAGACTTTATTTTCAAACCCTTCCTGAACTTCTCTGCTAAGCTTCACATTGTTTACTTTCACATAAAGGTCACCTTTGAGTGGTGTGTCTCGGGTCCTGACTCGCGGCTAGGGGTCTCGGTGTCTCGCAGTCTCTGTATCCAGCCATTCAGAAACGTCTCTGCTAGCCTCCTCCACACACACACACACACACACACACAGTTTCTACAGAGATTTCTTGTCTTATCAGGTTAAAATACAGCCCTAATACAGAAAGAAATAATGGTGTGTGTGGTGGTGGGGGTGTTGCAATATATGACCATTTCAGTGGTGACCATGAGGTCAAGTGTCTTCTGAGGAAAAAAATGAAAACAGTTTCTTTTGGACAGTGAGGGTGAGGTCAGGTTCAGGGGAGTGTGCTGAATTATGTATTTATCTACAGAGTGTACTCGTTAATACCAATACCCCACCACTGTAATACCAACTGTGTGTGTGTGAGGGGGTGGGGGGTAAATCCGGAACAGTGGAATTCTAAACCGGAGAAGTCCTGTGGTCCGTACTCCTGTGTTACCCAGCATGTATAGTTCTCTAGCTGGTGACATTAGCATCTATTAATATTAATGCATTATCCCTCAATACACACACACACACCCCTCTCTCTTCACTCACAACCACATCCATGTTGGAAGGGAAAAAACTCTTTCATGTATTCATTCATCAGGACTCTGACCAGCACTCAGTCTCTTAACACAACTCAGAACTGTCAACACACACACTCACACTGCACTAAAAACTTTTCTCCCTGTTATAAAAACTCATTTAATAGTTCCTTCTTCATCACACACACACACAACTTATAATCCATTTCAGGCCTTTCTTATTCTAATTCTGATTCAACTGAGTGAATTCCAATTAGAGACTCGCAGCCCTCGGTCCAAGAGAGACCAGGTGTTGCCATGGTTACGGTTCTCAGACTGCCGTCTGTCAGTCACATCCCGTTAGGACCCAGCTGGGCTTCGGGGAGATACGATATGAAATATTAACGAGCGATTGGCGCTCATCAAGGTAACACAAATCACACCATGTCCTTTCGGTCTGTTGTTGCTGATAAGAGAGAGCAGGAGTGAGCGGAGAGCTGAGAAGAAGCAGACAATCAAAGTTTCCTAACTGACTGTTCACACGCTACATCATTAACAGAGCTGGAAATGACTCGGATCTTTATTAGAAATGGATTCTGACTCATCTCTTTATTCTGTAAATCTATCTGTTGATGATCCACTCCTTCTCTCTCTCTCTCTCCCTCGCTCTCTTGCTCTTTTGCTTTGATTAAGACTTTATTACTGACTGCTAATTTCCTGGGTAAATGTCATGGTCACCCCATGCAGGCGGATTACTGCCTGCCCTGCAGAATGGAGAGGGGACAGGGGCGTGTGTGCATGTTTGTGTGTGTGTGTGGGTGGGTGTGAGGGAGAGAGAGATGTGTTACAGGTGTATCATGTTTACATGGACGTATGTTCCCCAGACACAGTGTTTTCAGTTTGGCTTGAGGAACACACCTCAGGTGATTATGGAAAGTTCAGTGAGCAGCAGCTCCAGGCCCTTCATGCAATAACATGAAGGCGATGCAGAGCCTCATATCAGCACATCAACAGATAATCATCTCCATAATGTTTGTACTCCAGTTTAAACACAAACAACCTGTTTTTCGTGCTGTCATTGATTTTGTAAGTCTAACTATTTGACAGATTTTGCTCGCTAGATTGTAGATATAGAGTTAGTGTTACGTCTAGTGGTCCAAAGTGGGAACTGCAGCAGGCGGAAATAGAGCTCCTTATGGGAGGAAGGCGCACTGCCAGCTGGACTTTCAGCTGGTGAACTGACCGGAAGTGCTGCTGTCAAATCATTTTATTAATATAAAACCCTTTTTTATCCTGTTACAGCTGTATCACGGACTTTGTTCATCTAAAAGAGTTGAACGTTAGACTATTGGAAGATAAGTGTCGCCATCTAGCGGTAGAGTCCACATACACAACCGAAATGAACAGATATCTAGGTGACATGTTGTACATGACATTAAAGAGAACTTGTGAAGACGTCGGCTGTTGAAGGAGACGTGTGTATACCGAGTCTTAATACACTTCCGTGTGGCAGGAAATGCACGCTGCAGGGGTCACGTGAGCGCGGAAAGGCCCGCCCCGTGACGTCACGCGTGAGTCGCAAAGTTGGCAGTGCGGAAGAAGGACAGGTACACGGAGATTAAAAACAACAACAGATTAAAGTTTATGTTTGTTTTGTTTGGGGGACGGTGAGGCTGCTGTGCTCGGGCATGGAGGCGGTGCCGCGGATGCCGATGATCTGGTTGGAGCTGAAAGAAGCTGGAGAGTTTCACTTCAGCTCCGGAGTTGTTCAGGTGAGCTGCGACACTCTGACTTGACTTATTAAACATGGCTGATATAATGCGCTTTGGTTGCAAGTGTGTGAACAGTGCCATCATCCAAATCCACCAGTGAAGTCAAGCGCAGTTAAAACGAGTCACCTGGACTTCACCTGGACTGGACTGGGACACTGCGTCATCACCAGCAGACCAGCGCCCTGTGCAGTGAGCTCGAATCCCCACAGGCGGCTCACTGCTGTTAGACTTCCTCCAGTATCACAGTAAACTGGCACCAGTATCACAGTAAAGTAGTCACATCGTCCACTCTACTGTTTCTGTTTCTTCTCAGTACATTAAGAGGAATTATGGTGAAAACCCTGAAAACTACAGTGAAGCCCTGAGAAAACTGGAGAAGCTTCGCCAGGTGAGTAAAGGTGTTTAAACTGTAGAACAGCACAAATTAATGATTTACACTTAATACTGAGTACAGCACTAGGGGCATTGGTGGCTCAGTGGTAGGTTTCTCGCCTATCATGCGGAAGGCCCGGGTTCGATTCCCAGCCAACGCCTCAACCCCAGCCACTGGATGCAGCGCCGGTCCCAAGCCCGGAAAAATGGGAGGGTTGCGTCAGGAAGGGCATCCGGCGTAAAACATTTGCCAAGTTGTGCTGACCAGTCGGTCTGCTGTGGCGACCCCGAAAGCAACTTCTTCAACTCCAGAGTACAGCACTAACTAAACTAACCCTAACGCAGCACTAACTCAGGACTAACGCAGCACTAAAGCTGTTTAAAAAACTGTAGATTTTAAACTAACTCAGGACTAACGCAGCACTAACTCAGGACTAACGCAGCACTAATGCAGCACTAACACAGGTTTACACTACAAGTTAGAGTGAAAAACCTGGTAAAAATCATTTCAATCTATTAATAATAATGTGGGGTTCGAGTCTCAGTCCCGCTCACTGTGTGTGTGGAGTTTGCATGTTCTCCCTGTGCCTTGGGGGTTTTCTCCGGGTGCTCTGGTTTCCTCCCAATTGTCCTCTAAATCGTCCATAGTGTGTGATTGCGTGAGTGAATGAGAGTGTGTGTGTTCCCTGCGATGGGTTGGCACTCCGTCCAGGGTGTATCCTGCATTGATGCCCAATGACACCTGAGATAGGCACAGGCTCCCCGTGACCCGAGAATAGTTCGGATAAGCGGTAGACAATGGAAAAAAATAATAATAATGTGGTCGTTAATCTGTCTCTCTCTCTCTCCCTCTCTTTCTCCATTAGCATGTGATGAACATCCCGAGGGACTTTGAGGGCTGCAACACACTGAGAAAATACTTTGGTCAGCTGCACTTCCTGCAGAGTCGTGTTCCAATGGCTAAGGGACGAGAGGCAGCTGCACCGGTCACCTGGCAAGTCAAATTAGAAAAAGAAGTGATCTGTGAGAATGTCCAGTCTATCTGCTGTGCATTTCCTTCATCATGACATCTCATCATTTTCCCCTTACTGCTGCTCTTTTTGTTGTTCACCGCAGGATTGACATCTTTTCAGGGAAGCAGGTCACTCATGAAGACATCAGCTATGAACAGGCGTGTGTTCTTTATAACCTCGGTGAGACACACACTCATACGCATCTTCATTCACACACACACACACACACACACACACCAAACAGGAACATGACAAAACTGCTCTTTACCTTCTTTTGCAGGTGCTTTACACTCTTATCTGGGAGCCATGGATAACAGAGTTTCTGAAGAAGTGAGAATACATCTGAGACACACACACACACACACACACACACACACACACACAATGTATTCCTGTTACCTTTACATTGTACGTTTCTATTGGTTTAGAAGTCTGTGTGTGTGTGTGTGTGTGTGTGTGTGTGTGTGTGCAGGGAATGAAGACATCCTGTACACATTTCCAGAGCTCTGCAGGAGCATTCACTTACATCAGAGATTATTACAACTCTGGCTTCAGCGCTGACCTCAGCCACCCTGCACTGTCCATCAACATCAGTCTAATGCTGGTGAGGAACTTGCGCACACACACAAACATACTGCCTCTCATACACATAGACAAACACACATTTAGCTACAGTACAGTAAATGTATAGTGTAACACTATTGGAGTGATTCCTCTAACACAGGCATTGATGGTATTGATTAAATCTAACTCTAGTTATTGCTCTGTTCCTCTGGTTGTGTGTCTCAGGGTCAGGCTCAGGAGTGTCTCCTTGAGAAGACACTGCTGGACAACAGGAAGAGCTTACTGATTGCTCGTATTAGTGCCCAGGTGGGAGAGTGTGATGTGTGTGTGTGTGTGTGTGTGTGTTTGTTCTTCTGTAGCTGTGTGTGACTCTGGCCAGGTTTCTGCCTGCAGGTGTGTGACTACTACAAGGAATGTACACGAGTGCTGGAGAGCTCGGAGTGTGTGTCCGGGAAGAAGGAGTGGAGGAAACTGCTCTGGATGAAAATCAGCTACTTCAGTGCTGTGACACACGTGAGTGGGCGGAGCTTAGCTCATTACATTCCACAGTTCGTTCATAAACAACACTGTCTAGTAAATGGAGATGTTCTTACTGTTTCAGCTACACATGGGCAAGCACTCTGAAGAGCAGCAAAAGCATGGGGAAGCCGTAAGTAAAACATGGTCTGTTAGCATACATCTCCAGAAAAGATTTTCTCCATGATCATGAGACTACGGTGGCTGAGAAGTGCAAAACAAAATAACAGATCCTAAAACAATTCAGACAGTGCGGTATAGTCTGCGAATGGAATTCTTCCCTCCGATTGGACGAGACATCTGTCACTCAGGATATACAAGAAGTAGGAAATTGTGTATCTAACTTTATATGTGGTACATGTGTGGAGTTCTGCCTTGACTTTAAGCCATTATTTTAAAGAAAATAACAAACATAAATATATTTATCTTCATAAGAAAACCGAGTTCATTCAGCGCTACTCTGAGGAAGGACGTTCATATGACGTGATTTTGGATATACTGATAGCGAATCATGGTGTTAAGAGCACACACAGGAATGTTCGGAAGGCCAAACTATTCCGGATTAAAGGATGTAAGGAGCGCTAGAAGAGCAGAGCTGCGTTCATACACATAGCCACTTCCATTCACAATCTACACCTACCTTTTCCACTTTATCTGATTTGGCATTGTGTTTTCTGGTCTGTTATTTTGCTTTCCACTTCCCCGCCACTGCACGAGACAGATTTAGGTTAAGAAGTCTTAAGAGCCTGACGTTTTGAATGAAATATTTGAAAGGATGTGGTTTTATTTCCCATAGGTTGCATACCTCCAAAGTGCACTAGGCAAGCTAAACGAAGCTATTAAGCTAAGCAAGGTAAAGTCGGTTTATCTCGCCCCCTCTCTCTCTCTCTCTCTCTCTCTCTCTCTCACACACACACACACACAATTTCTGTAGGATTAACTTTCACACTGTTTTACACTGCAGGGTCAGCCTGAGCCCATACAGGAAGCTCTGAAGTTCACCATGGACGTCATCGGTGGGAAGTAAGATCTGTACATGACACTGAGGAACACGATCACAGATATAAAAGCATTAGTCTAAGCGTTGAGATGTTTTGTTTAGAAGATGTGTTTGCTGTTGTAGATTTAACTCTGCTAAAAAGGACAACGACTTTATCTACCATGAATCAGTTCCTAGTCTGGACACGCTGGCTGCAGTGAAAGGTAGATCAGCAGTTACTTTGTGTGTGATGTGGAAAATGAAATGATCTTTTTCCACCTATAATGTGGAATATAGTGACCAACAACGTTCAGGTGAAAGACAGACAGGAAGATAAATGTAATGCACCATGCTTCCCAGCTGGTCTGAGGTGTTTGTGGTGATACCCTGTGTTTGGGTTTCATTCAACATGGCACTGTGTATGATGGCCAAGCGTCTCCACCTTGGTCTCCTCAGTCCAAAGAACATTGTTCCAGAATTTTGTGGTTTGTTCAGATGTAATTTTGCAAAGCCCGATAACTAAAACCATACAATTGAAGGTTGGTGTACTTGAATTTTCTCTTGACTGTATACTCTTTTTACAAACGTTTCTCTTGAACGCTGTTGGTTGTTAAGTCATAGGATTCTGGTTCAACCCAAACCTCTGTCGTTTTAGCAGAAGGCTGTGTAAACCTTTTATAACCTTTTGATGACCTCTTCTTGTGTAGGAGCTTCTCTGGTAAAGCCTCTCCCCATGTCCCCGACTGACCCCAACACCACTGGTCCTGACCTCTTCTCCAAACTGGTTCCTCTCGCAGCTCACGAGGCTTCGTCAGTCTACAGGTCACTTCAAGAGGATGAATCAAAAACCTTACCTTTTCTTTCCAAACATTTTGATGGCTGTCGGTGTTTAGTGCAGCGCGTTAAATATTTGCTGCAGCTGGACGTTAGCATACAGTGGCTTTGCTTAGTAGCACTATTCATGCTTTGAAAAGTCAGTCCTTTCTTCACATAACGCCTGTCTTTTTGTTTTAGTGAAGAGAAGGCCAAACTGCTTCGTGAAGTGATGGCAAAGATTGATGAGAAGAACCGGATTTTAGGGTAAGGAACACACTCAGACGTCATGTCTGGACTGATGCTCTGTGACCCTGACCTCTTGCTAAAATGTCCCTCTGCAACGTCATAAAGAATGAGCAAAGATCTCCCAACTGATTGTGATCTAAATTGTGCGTGATGGTGCTCATATGTAGAGTGTAGATTTTACGCAGTTTAAAGTCTAATCAGTTTCATTTTGTGGATCATCTGTGGATCATCTGACAGTTTTAAATGGGATTTGCATACAAGTCCCTGTGAAAGAGAAGCGTGCTGTGGATTAATGATCACGTGAACCATTTGTTAGAAACCCATTACATGTGATTGTACTGATAGACAGAATAGTCAGCACTCCTCATTTTTAGGCAAGCCCTATTTTATTCCTGTGTATGGATTATTCTGAAACACTTTTTGTTTTTCAGGAGTTTTATGGACTCTTTGAACTGCGACTCAGTGGATTTGGAGATGTTCAGCTCTGTTCCTCCCGTGTTACTGGAGAAATGTGCGGCACTCAGCGTTCAACCGGATGCAGTAAAGAGATTAGTGCAAGCCATGCAGGGTGTGTACAAACAACACATATATGAATACTTGAGACAGTGTGTTATCCATATGTCTGTGATTCACTCATGCATGATCATGTGACTGTATGTTGCACAGCATTGTCCAGCGTGTACACTGACGTGGGCTCTTATCTGGAGGAAGTGCGTGATGCACTGGAGGAGGATGAGGCAGGAGAGAAAGCTCTGCTGAATGTGGTAGGGCAGAAAGAATTACCCCCCAGGCCTCCTGAACTAACAGAACTCCAAAACGAGTTCAGGAAATATGAGGCTGCCCATCAAGCAGCCAGCCAAACCAATACTGAGCTCCACAAAGCCATGAACCAGCACATCCCAAACCTGCGTCTGCTCCAGGGTCCACTGGATGAGCTGAGGTCGAGCCTGGCACAGCCACAGCTGACTGAGGGTGAGACTCTTCAGAGGATTCGATTCTATTCCAGTCGTGATTTTTAAGTATTTTACACAGTAATATACACAACATACTCACTGACCACTTTAACACCTGCTGGTTTATGCAATTATCCAACATCTTGTTGATGAGAGAGCTCAAATGGCTGGACTGGACGTGCTTGACCTTTTATCTGCATGATTTTCTGCATTGCACTGCTGTCAAGTGATTGCCCGATTAGTTAACTGCATATGGTATATGTGTGTAGGTGTGTTTGAGTGTGGACGTCAGTGACTCTGTCCTTGTCCTTTAGAAGACACATCATCCTTGCAGACAATGAAACGGATTTGTGGTAAAGTGGATGAGATGCGTAAGCAGAGGCTCTCATTTGAGAAGGAGCTTCGTGACCTCATTCAGAAAGATGACATAACCACTATTCTGGTGACCACTGAACGTTCTGAGATAAAGGTATGGTGTGCAAGACCTACAGTGTCATTAATAACGTGTATCTCGCTTTTGATCAATACTTATAGCAATGTCTGTCTTTAGGCCTTGATTGAAAAACAGTTGCAGAAATATGACCAGTTGAAGGGATACATTGATCAGAACCTAGCAGCCCAGGATAACATCACTAAAGCTTTGACAGAGGCTAACGTGCAGTGCGCCCCCATCCGGAAGACCCTCAGTGTCGCACAACAACAGTACGTGTATTTGCATTTTATTTGTGTGACTGAGAATGAATATCCAAAGATGTATGTTGTAGATGTATAGACAGTTATGGTTGCAATCCACATGGCTTGCTCTGCAGATGGAACCGCTCTGTGCAGTCTATGGTGGCTTCATATGAAGCTTATGAGGACCTGGTGAAAAAGGCTGAGGAAGGTACAAGCTTTTATCAGGACCTGGAAAAAAAGACATCTAGCCTTCTGGACAAAGTTAAGACCATCTGCAAGAGCAGAGAAGAGAGAAGTGCCTTGATGAAAAAGTAAGAACATCACGAGCATATGCTTTATCTTGTAGAGGAAAAGAAATACATATTTAAAACTTTCAGAGGATAAAATGAAAGTAAAACTGTTTCCCATTGTTCTTCATACATAACTTTTAATAATATTTCATTCTTGTTTCCATAGGGAGGTATTAAAAGTGCCTCCTCCTAGACCTTCTGCTCAAAAGCCAGTGCTTGGAAATAAATTACCAGGTCCTCAGTCTGGCACCTCCAGCATGGAGCCGTCCATTTCTTCACAGGATGTACCCCAGAAACTGCAAAGCCTACCCCCAGATATGGCCTTACCTAGAGGTCCACCAGTCCCTTTCACCTGGCCACCGGGGACAGTGCGCCCCCCATTTTTAAACCAAGGAATGCCACAGCTAATACCTACTAATCAACCCCCTTTTGGTCCCCCTATAGGAGTCCCACAACCAGTGGCACCTATACAGCATCCTTCAGGTTTTGCTGTAACTCAGCAATTTCAGCCTGGTCCCCCCGGAGGCATCCCACCAGTTCCCCCACAGATTAATCCTCAAAATATCTCACAAATGCCTCACCAGGGCTTTATGCCAGCACCCTGGCAGAATGCAAGATCAGGTCTACCGGGAAATGTTCTTATGTATGGTGGACAAGGTCAACACATGCAAGCTACCATGCCTCAACCATCTTCTACTCAACCAGTGACTCCAGGGACACAGTACCAAGGTTACCCTCCACCACCTGGACATGGCATAATCTCTCAGGCAAATAGGGTTGGCTTTTTTGGGCAAAGCCAACCGTCCTCCCATTCTGGACAATTCCAGCCTCCAGTGCCATCTCAGAGCCAGTCTCGGCCAATCCCACCTACTGCTTACTGGCCTACTATGGGTGTAAACACACAGTGCCAGCCTGGCTTACCAGTTCAGCCAGGCTTACCAGTTCAGCCAGGCCTTGTCTCAGTCCCTGGGGAAGCTAAGGTACAACGATTCCCTCCTGGTCCTGTAAACCAGTTTCACCCAGGACAGCCCCAAGCTCAAATGGGTCATGTCCTTCCCTCCATTCCATCTTCTCAACATCAAATGCCTGGATCCCTCCAGAATACAACTTTATCTCAAACTACCAGTCAGGTTCACTTCAGCCAAAATCAACCCACTTACCACTCCTCTGATAACACTCACATGCCTCAGAGAATTGCACCACCAGAAGGTAACACATATTTTCAGGGTGGAACGCCTCACAGCCAAGCACAACCCCTAAACACCTATCAGCAACCATCTGCTCAGTTCAGCAACATGTTCCAGACAGGGAATCCTCTTCAAACCCGACAAATTCCACCTTCATCTTCTGTATCAAATACTATCCCAGTGATGGACAACCCAAACCCCCCTGCACTTACTGGTATGCTTACACCTTCCCCAGCTTACCCCTTACCCTATAATCAGACCGAATCTGTGCTGAAGCCTTCATCCTCTGAGAATTCATCCAGTGTTCTTCAAGACAAGGTGAACCAGCTCAGCATTGCCTCCCAGGGAACAGCGCCTGATTGTGGAGAAGATAAAGTAAAATAAAATCCAAGCTGGTGTAATCTCTTCAAATAATAATCTCAAGTCTTAAGCGAATCTTAACCAACCCAGGTATGATGTGAAACAGGGAATGTGGGAATAATGGCAGCGTGTACCTCCACCCTCAGGAACCCTAAGAATACAGCTGATGGAACCTGAGACTCCTCTGCTAGTAGAAGTGTGAGGAAACATCAGATCAAAAGAGTTGTTTTTCAGGGATCTGGAGCCTCTTTGGATATTACAGAAGAATATGAAATACACTCTTTTTTAAAAAAAACGTTAATACTCTACGTTCATTCATAAGCAAAGCTCTAATCAGAAACATTAGCACTAAATGTTCTTACACTTGTACTATAGCTAACTTTCTGAAAGTGAATATATGAATCAAAGATAATTATATCTATAGGAAACACCTGAAGGAAAACACGTGACTAATGTAAAAACTATGCAATCTCTAATTTCTGGGCTTTTTTTTTTTGTTTTTTTAAATAATCACACTATATTCTTCATAATAGTTGTTTAATGAAGATGGTGAGTTTACTCAGTCTACTGGGTTTCATTCTCGGGCATCAGCTGGAAAAAAGATGCGATACAATGACATGTTTATCCTTCTGAGCGATGTATTTCTGTTTAAACTTTCTCTAAACTTTATATGTACAAGACTTGGAATAAAGTTTACAATGTTTATCAGGTTCATCAGTGATGCATCGTCCACTCCTGCACACGTGAGAGAGAAGTATAGATGTGATCCAGAATTAGCCAGCCTCTACACGCTGCTCTGACATCACCACATAAACATGCCTGTGTCCGGCCGTTCCTGGGTCGTTACTGAAGATATCCGGATTAAAGCGGTGCCCTTCAGTAACTAATGAGAGGTCAGTGAGGGAAATCTGGAGCTCTAAAGGTGTAGAGAAACTACAGAACTGATGGGGTTTTTAATATACATGCTTGCAGAAGCATTCTTTTTGAAGAAAGGCTCAACAGTCTGGTGTTCACATAATTCAAAGTGTTTATTAAAATGAAAAGTGTTAATCAGATTAAAAACGTGAAAACAAAGCACCTTGTTAATTAGTTATCCTTCACAGCGTGTGTCTGCTGTGTGATGAATCAGTGGAGATCCTGGAGTCATGGCAGGACATCAGAAGAGTTTGGGAATGATTATACAGTAGGAAAGCCTGTGTGTGTGTGTGCAGTCCTGGCCTATTCAGTGAGAACATGGGGCCTGTAAGGAGTTGTCACTCCCAGACGTTGCCGTGGCATCACCACGCTAAACCTTTTTCAGTGTGTTACGGTGTGTAGGCTTTCCCCAAGCGAGGGTTGGGTGTCCTGGAGGACATGGGGCTGTATCCAGGCTCAGAGCCTCGTCTGGGCCGCATCTGGGGGAGAACGTTCCCATGCCTGGATCGTCCCGGGGATATTTTGGGGGATTTAGGAAGCTTATAGAGGAAGACATTATAGTGAAGAGGAGGACTGGTCTCAGGGTGCGTCTTCGCCTCGTTAGGGAGGAGCAGCTCCAGATCGATGGTCACACCGCTCTACAGAGCAGAACACAGAATAAAAAAGGAACAAAAACACACCAGGCACATGGAGTACATTTACACACACACACACACAGTAAAAAGAACTGTAAAGTGTATGTATAAAGAACCAAATGCAAACTTACAGATAAAACAAAAGGGTACCAGTGGAGTTACAGACAGATGAGTGATTAAGGAAAACTAAAAGGCTGTGAGTGAGACTCTGCTGGAAGTTTATTGTGACTGATCAGCTCGAGCTTCTGAACATTTCTATTCTGATGGAACTAATCTTCTCCAGGATGACCAGCTCCCCATCCTGTGGACTGGAGTGTTAGAGCAGCAGCAACGTTGAATAGAAATCAGCCATGTTGAGCTCTTTAGTCCAGCTTAGTAGTGTGTGTGGAGATGTTCAGGGTGAAGCAGCAGCTGGGAGAATGTTAACAGTGTATAATTTCCTGGGTGCGACTGTGTCAGGTGAGAAAGAACAAGCTGGAGATTCTGCATGGTGAGGTTGTGTTTGTGGGAACATGGGGTAAAGGTCTTGTTACGATGACATGATGTTCACTTACACAACCCCTCAGTGTGTTCAGCACCAGCGCAGGAATATACGGAAGCCATGCACAAGACCCAGAAGATGAGAGAGATGGAGAAAGAAGGATATATAAAGCAAGAGAGGAGGAATGGTGGAGTACAGGAATACACTGGGACCAGTTCAGTACTGTCAAAAAAAAGCTTTATTCCAGCAAAAACCTCAGAGTTTCTCATCAACCACAGACTATTTCTACAAAAAAAGGGATAAAATGAAAATCTTACGTACACTAACGGTTTGAATTAACATCAACAGAAAAAACGAGTGTGCTTTTACATGTACACATGTACGGCCTACTTACTGCTACAAAAGAACAAAACTGAACATACTTTACACTCATCCTTTTCTCTATAGTTGTTCACATTTATACAAAAGAACACCAATGCATGCCAACTCCAAACACGGCGGGACACAGAGGAGGGCAGGAAGGGACTGGCGGTCAGAAGCCAGGGCTAAAGGTAGATGTACTGGATGTTGTGAAGCTGAAGCATGAATCGTGTTGGCAGCGTGACGTAGAATGGAACGTAGTGTGACAGCGAGAGCAAGCAAGGAGCAGAGGGAAAGTGACGAGACCACCATGCATCTCTGCTGCTTCTGTCTGGAGAAACATCTAATGCACATTCTAACACAGTATGAAACACTGTAGAGTGGGCAGAGTTCAGGAGGAACACACTAAACACCTCTACTGACCCGAGCTTTGACCAAAACCTACTGATCACACACCAGATTCAGTTACATCACAGAGCTTGGAGTTACACTGATCTTACCTGTACCTGTACTTGTACCTATACCTATACTTGTACCTATACTTGTACTAGTACCTGTACAAGACAGAGGTGTGTGCATAGCTGTAATATTAGAGACCTGCTCCATCTCCACACTGAATATAAACAACTGTTTATGGAGTCAATCATTCATCTCCTGTAAGCTCTTTATCCTGGTGAAGTGGGAATAACAGCCTGGATAAGACACCAGTCCATTACAGTACACCATGCACACACACACACACACACACACACACACACACAGCTAGTGTGATATTTCTGAGAGAAGCCTACACAGACATGATATATAAAATAAACATTAATACTCCACATTAAACTCATCTAAGGACAGACCGGGGCCCCGGAGCTGTAAGATTCAACACTAGCTGCTGTGCTGCTGGTCTTTATTAAATCAGCTCTGATAGTCGGGGACGTAAGCGTGTGTGGTCTGTGTTACATTCGAATCCATTAGCTAGGTGGAGATGGGATAGCTGGGTCTCTAACAGACAGTCTGTGGGTGTTAGCCAGGTGAGGAGCGGTGTGTTATGGCCATGCGTCTGCTTGTGCGTGGATCCTGCTACTACATCATGTTCTTCAGAGACTTTACCTCCTCAGGATCGTCAGTGCTGATGGTGTTGTTCTCATGCTGAGGTGTCAGTGAGTTCTGGATGTTCAGAGCCTCCTCTTCCTCCTCAACAGGGCTTTTCACTGGCTCCTCTGGCTTGGCAGTGTCATTCTGCACACACACACACACACACACACACACACACAGATAAATAACTGGTTAAGCACACACATGGTTCAGAACATTCAAGCACGTCTAGAATTAAAGTCTCAGTGTAGAGAACAGGAAGTCAGCAGTGATCGCTGAGCAGCAGAAGGACAAGCTAAAGGTCTAACAGCAGGAGAGAGCAGCAGAAGGAGAGCTCACACAGGAGCCCTGGTGTCTATCTGGATGATAGTGAAGTGCTGAGAGAGAAGCTACTGTGTGATGGTGTGATGAGTAGAGTGCAGCAGCTACAGCTAGCTCCAAGCAAACGTGGTTTACGGGCCGTCTTACCTCGCTGCAGGACTCGTCTGTGGGTTTACACTCCCATGTGTATTTGCTCGTGGTTTTCTATGAGGTGGGTGAGTGAGAGTTGGTCAAAGCAGTAAAACACAGTATGATCCAGAATACACACCACAGCCCAGAGCTGCATATCATCTTATTCTAATCAATCGGTAAAGAGATGGAGCTGAGGGAAGGGCTATGAGTTCTTAATTAATGTAAGTGTAGAATAATAACGGCAGAATAAAGACCGCGTCAGGTCCAGGAGTCGGTCAGTGAGACTGAGGAGTGCAAGGATGAGGACAGGACAGAAATACAGTCTCAGTATCATACACTGAACAGAGAGCAGGAGTCACACTTATCAGCCACTCGCTTTTCTCAGCTGATTTGCATTGGGTGACGCCCACAAAACCTCATACGTCAACCTCATGTCAAACTCACGGCGGCTAAATGCTAAAGAGTAAACATCAGAACAGACTTTCTTACACACAGAAGTGACTTTGAGTTATTTTTTTTTATCTGTGGCCATAAAAAATCTACCAGATTTTTATGTTACTATAAATGGTCATTTGGGGGTGTGTCTTCATGCTAATGAGTGTGGCTGTGTAGGAGCGAAGAGATTAACGTGTGTACTTTTTAATCAGGGTCCGTTTTCTGTAAGTACCAGTGGTTCTGTGTAAGATCTAGATGTTCTATTGGTTCCAGAACCTCTGTGGATGATAAGTGAGACCCCCCCCGGTGTGAAGGCACAGTTTCTTACACCCTTTTATTATCTCAGACACACTTTAACATAGTATTATTTTTATTATTATTCTAGCAGGAAAGATAAAAACAAGGGATAAATAGCAAGCAGATACTACATCATTCGTTTCCAAAAAGAAAAGAAAAAGGAAAGATTAGAGAAGGGAAAGATAGAACTGCAACTCTGACGTACACACACAAGAAAGGGATGAAGGAGAGGAAAGCAGGAGTTACCTGACAGATAATGTTATCATAGTAAGCCAAAGCATGGGGAGGGTTAGACGGAGAGCCACACTCATTCCTTACGTTTGCCTGCGAGCCTTCAGCCACGGTGGAGAGAGAGAAGTTATCGTTGTGCTGCTCCGACTGCGGCCGGGACCTGCTGGGGTTGGGTGGGGGTTTAGAGAGAGAGAGAGAGAGAGAGAGAGAGAGAGAGAGAGAGAGAGCGTGAGAGCGTGAGAGAGAGAGAATCTCTCTCTCTATTTAGAATCTCACTGCATAACTATAGGGACTAATGATAGATAAATGTTTGAACATTGAGGCATATATTTTGCAGTGTTTTTATCTGCCACACTCTTCATCCTCACATCCCTCTCTCTCCTCTTCCTCTCCATCTGCTCCCTGGACTTTGGGTAAAACATTCTGTCTGCACAGCTGTATGTAGGTCACTCACACACACACACACACACACACACACACACACTCTTACACTGGTCTGTTTTCCTGGCCTGGTTTTAGAAACGCAGAGTATAACAATTGTCTGTGTGTGTGTGTGTGTGTGTGTGTGTGTGTGTGTGTGTGTGTTCTAACCTGCGTTTTCGCAGTTGACTGTTTTCGATTTTCAGTAGATGGAGTCGTTTGGAGAAAACTACGATGACCATAAAGAGGACGAGCAGCGTGACTGAAACACCGCTCACGACAACGCACATCACCTGGAACTCCGTAATGACAGACTCGCACCTCGTACCTTTGTTCCACACATAGTCCTGTATATTACACCTACACAATAACACCGGGAGAGAGAGAGAGAGAGAGCGAGAGAGAGATAGAGAGAAAGTGAGAGAGAGAGGGAGAGATAGATATAGAGAAAGTGAGAGAGATAGATAGAAAGTGAGAGAGAGGGAGAGAGAGACAGAGAGAGAGAGAGAAAGTGAGAGAGAGAGAGAAAGTGAGAGAGAGACGGAGAGAGAGATAGAGAGAAAGTGAGAGAGAGAGAGAGAAAGTGAGAGAGAGAGCGAGAGAGACGGAGAGAGAGATAGAGAGAAAGTGAGAGAGAGAGGGAGAGATAGAGAGAAAGTGAGAGAGAGAGGGAGAGATGGAGAGAAAGTGAGAGAGAGAGGGAGAGATAGATATAGAGAAAGTGAGAGAGAGAGAGAGAAAGTGAGAGAGAGAGCGAGAGAGATGGAGAGAGAGATAGAGAGAAAGTGAGAGAGAGAGGGAGAGATAGATAGAGAGAAAGTGAGAGAGATAGAAAGAAAGTTAGAGAGAGGGAGAGAGAGACAGAGACAGAGAGAAAGTGAGAGAGAGAGAGCGAGAGAGAGGGAGAGATAGATATAGAGAAAGTGAGAGAGATAGATAGAAAGTGAGAGAGAGGGAGAGAGAGACAGAGAGAGAGAGAGAAAGTGAGAGAGAGAGAGAAAGTGAGAGAGAGAGAGCGAGAGAGACGGAGAGAGAGATAGAGAGAAAGTGAGAGAGAGAGGGAGAGAAAGTGAGAGAGAGAGAGAGAAAGTGAGAGAGAGAGCGAGAGAGACGGAGAGAGAGATAGAGAGAAAGTGAGAGAGAGAGGGAGAGATAGAGAGAAAGTGAGAGAGAGAGGGAGAGATGGAGAGAAAGTGAGAGAGAGAGGGAGAGATAGATATAGAGAAAGTGAGAGAGAGAGAGAGAGAGAAAGTGAGAGAGAGAGAGCGAGAGAGATGGAGAGATAGATAGAGAGAAAGTGAGAGAGATAGAAAGAAAGTTAGAGAGAGGGAGAGAGAGACAGAGAGAGAGAGAAAGTGAGAGAGAGAGAGCGAGAGAGACGGAGAGAGAGATAGAGAGAAAGTGAGAGAGAGAGGGAGAGATAGATAGAGAGGAAGTGAGAGGGAGAGATAGAGAGAAAGTGAGAGAGAGAGGGAGAGATAGATATAGAGAAAGTGAGAGAGAGAGGGAGAGATAGATATAGAGAAAGTGAGAGAGAGAGGGAGAGATAGATAGAGAGGAAGTGAGAGGGAGAGATAGAGAGAAAGTGAGAGAGAGAGGGAGAGATAGATATAGAGAAAGTGAGAGAGAGAGGGAGAGATAGATATAGAGAAAGTGAGAGAGAGAGGGAGAGATAGATATAGAGAAAGTGAGAGAGATAGATAGAGAGAAAGTGAGAGAGAGAGCGAGAGAGACGGAGAGAGAGATAGAGAGAAAGTGAGAGAGAGAGGGAGAGATAGATAGAGAGAAAGTGAGAGAGAGAGGGAGAGATAGATAGAGAGAAAGTGAGAGAGAGAGGGAGAGATGGAGAGAAAGTGAGAGAGAGAGGGAGAGATAGATATAGAGAAAGTGAGAGAGAGAGGGAGAGATAGATATAGAGAAAGTGAGAGAGAGAGAGAGAGATAGATATAGAGAAAGTGAGAGAGATAGATAGAGAGAAAGTGAGAGAGAGAGAGAGAGAAAGTGAGAGAGAGAGAGCGAGAGAGACGGAGAGAGAGATAGAGAGAAAGTGAGAGAGAGAGGGAGAGATAGATAGAGAGAAAGTGAGAGAGATAGAAAGAAAGTTAGAGAAAGGGAGAGAGAGACAGAGAGAGAGAGAGAGAGAGAGAGAGAGGGGAGAGGAGGGGGGGTGTTGGAGGAGAGGTAAAGATACACAATATTACAGGATTAATGCTGACAGTCAAGCCATCAAACTGTACAGTGTGTGTGCGTGTGTGTGTGTGTGTGTGTGTGTGTGTGTGTGTGTGTGTGTGTGTGTAAAACAGTGTATTAGAGGCCAATCAATAGCTGAGAGAAATCATTGTTGTCCTGAAGCGGAGCAACAGCTGGACTGGGAGCTGAATCCACGACACACTGATGGACAGTTTGAGTCTTTGCTCAGATTTTTAGATTTTTTTAGAAACATGTTCTAATTCCTTACATACTAACAAAACACACACAATACACACATACACAATACACACACTGATACACATATACACAAACACACACAATACACACACTGACACACACACACACACACATTACACACACTGTGTATGTGTGTATTGTGTGTGTATTGTGTATGTGTGTATCAGTGTGTGTATTGTGTGTGTGTTTGTGTATGTGTGTATTGTGTATATGTGTATCAAAGATACACACGTACACAGATAAACACATACAGATACACATATACACAAATAAACACACAATACACACACAGATACACATATACACAAATAAACACACAATACACACACAGATACACATATACACAGATAAACACACACACAGATACACATACACAAATAAACGCACAATACACACACAGATACACATATACACAGATAAACACACACGCACACACACAGATGAGTGTGACCCTGATCCCTATATGCGGATGTTAGGTAAGGGTCAGTGGGTGTGGTATAGAAAGTGGGTCAGCAGTGAGGTCACAGTGCAGATTTAGCATCTATCAGCTCCAGTGTCCAGTTTGTGTAAAATGGAACACTTTTTATGAAGGACATTGTTGGAGGTCAGATTAGTGGCTCGGGTCTTACCTGTGTCTCTCCACCATAAAGGGGAAGCTCTTACCTGCAGAACGCTCCG
>JAUCMX010000024.1:19319728-19359728 GCA_033459395.1 Hemibagrus guttatus | reverse complement strand
ATGCTACACCAACATGCTTCACTGTGGGGACGGTGGTGTCTCTCAGAGAGATGAGCAGTGGGTTTAATCAGAACTCCTCAGACCTCAGAACTTCTCTCCTCATATCAGCACACTGGATTAAATGTGTTTTTATTCTACTAATGACTTTCTTTCTCACTTCTCTTTCCTGAAGCCCAGCTTTGTGAAGTGTCCACGCTACGAACAGCTTCTCCAATCTAAGCTGAGGATCTCTCCAGCTCCTCCAGAGTTCCTCTCCTGGTTCCTCCTCTGACTAATGTCCTCCAGAAAGAGTTGTGCTCGTGTTGTTTTTGAAATATGTGATCTCACTGTGAGGTGTTGGGAATTTTATGGAACTCATGCTAAAGCTAGGGAAGATGAGACGAGACGAGAGTAATATCTGATGATAAAAACTAGGACGAAATTTAAGATGTTTCTGCGTTAACGAGACGAGACTGGACTAAAATGTTTTTTAGGAGTATCGGACATTCAAAATAAATGATCTCTTTGTATCGGCTAACTGTCTTTAAAAATGTGTGTCCCTGTCCCTGGACTGGATAAGGGGCGTGTCCATCTCAGACAGTTAGCGGGTAGGCTAAATAAACTCCAACTGGCCTGGCGAGCTGCATTGACTTCAGCACCTGAAGCTTTAGGAAGAAAAGGAAGAACTGATATATGGAAGACTTTCTGTTAGAATTCCTCTGAAAAAAAAAACAACAACATTGTGCACTGTCGCAGAAAACGGAGAGAAGCCCTGTGTCTATAAAATAGGTGGAAAGAATACCATGCATCGTAAGAGGCATCTGAAGGAGCATCACCCTGCTGTTTATACAGCTCCTGTCACGGAAAGTCAACTATTTAGTCTTATTTGAGTATTTTTTCTTAACGTGAGGTCAGTGTTACTGGACGTGTCCACAGGGAAATTCTCTAGCAAGTTTTATGTTTTTACGTTTCAGCTTTCTGTTAATTAACGTCAGTTAGCTCGCCTTACTGCACAGTTCTGAGCCTTTCATCAATGTACAATGCTTCATTATATATTGTACAACAGCTCGGCTTTTCTGCAGCATTCACTTCTGTTTCTAATGAAATCTGTATCACGTGCTGTAGAAAGATTATTTAGGCCATAGTCTATTTGTTGTACTAACTTAATATCCTGCAGATAGCAAGCTGTTTCTAAAATAACAGATGGATGTGGAAGTTGTTTAAGTTATTGTCCATGTACGTATCATTAATGCTGGAATACACTACATGATTTTTTCCCTGTTTACATTCTGGAGAAGTTGACGCTCCCATATCTGAGATGACAGATTTCATATAAAATGTTATTTTGCTTCCAAATGTACACCTTAATGGTTATTATACAGTAAACACTGTTAGCAGACAAAGGTATGTTAGTAATATATGTTCAGCTGCTTTTGAACATCTGTCTGTTTATTGCACATTTATTTGAGGTTTCAGAAAATAAATGCAGTTTTTCCATAACAGCTAAAGAAAACATTTCTGGTTTTTACTTGAGACTTGAACTCTAGAGCACTTTTCCTGATCCTTAATGTATGATCCTTATAAATGAGTAAGAGCAGCACAGCAGGCTGATCTCCAGCTCAGAAAAAGTGATATGTAGAGCTGCACAAGTGTTAAGAGTGCAGTGTTAATACAGCTCCTTATCTTCATTCACATCTCTCATAAGCTTCATTGGGCTAAAGAGAGAAAAATTATAATGACTATTTTTGTCTAAATGAGAGAGTTGCTTTCGGCTGCTCCCTGTTCGGGGTCGCCACAGCGGACCGACTGGTCCGCACAACAACTTGGCACAGGTTTTATGCCGGATGCCCTTCCTGACGCAACCCTCCCATTTTTTCCGGGCTTGGGACCGGCACTGCATCCAGTGGCTGGGGTTGAGGCATTGGCTGGAATCGAACCCGGGCCTTTTGCATGATAGGCGCGTAACCTACCACTGAGCCACCAATGCCCCTTATTTTTTGTCTAAATACTACATAGAAAATTAACTAAATTAAAATTAAAAATTAAAATTAATGACTAAAACTAATGACTAAAATGCAATGACTTTCGTCGACTAAAACTAGACTAAAACTTTGAAAGACAAAAATGACTAAAATGTGACTAAGACTAATAACCATTTTCATCTGAAGATAAAGACCAAGACTAAATCAAAAATGGCTGCCAAAATGAACACTGTTCAGGAAGCTGATCAGCCACACAATGGCCTAATTGATTTATTCTCTACCCCGTGTCCTGTGGTCCATGTCAGTGCACGATCATGACCTACTTACAGATTAACACACACACACATCCTCATGTCTCTTAGCCTGTATCTCACACCAGTGTTTGCTGTTCTGTCCATACATACAGCAGAAGATCATCATCATCTTCAGCAGCAGCAGCACTTCTATTTAAAGTCTGCACACAGCAGTCAGGTCTTGTCCCTCACTCAGTGTAAGATTATTAAAACCTGCTCTGAAATGTACTCATCAATCACATGATCTTATCTTATTCTGTTCTACAGAGAGAGAGTGAGGGAGAGAGAGGGAGAGAGAGTGAGGGAGAGAGAGGGGGAGAGAGATCGGGGGCTCTTTTTTCTCACTCATTCAGAGTGATTGGCAGAATAAATGTTCTTCAGGGAATTTGTAGTCTGCTTTGGTCTCTCTCTCTCTTTCACACACACACACAAACACACACACACAGTTTCTAAGGAGTGATCTAAAGTGCCCCTCGTCTGAAAAGCCCTTGCTGAACAGAGGCTCTTCTGTCCTCATGTTTCATGTGGCCTCTTTCATGTGTGTGTGTTTCCCACCATCTCTCCTCACACTGGGGATTAGTGAGTGTGTTTCTCCTCACAGCATCTCTCCACTCCCACTCTATACTACTATTTATTATTATTGTTATTGTTATTATTATTATTATTATTATTATTATAATTATTATTATTTCACCAGTGCACTCGTTCCCATACAGGATCATGCCCCAGGGCCACAGGACTGAATGAGTCTGAGGAATCCTGCATCTCTGGGAGAGAGTGATGTAGTGATAGAGTGATGGAGAATGGAGTGATGGCATGATGGCGGCTGGAGTGATGGAGTGATGGAGGATGGAGTGATGTAGTGATGGGGGATGGAGTGATGGCATGATGTAGTGATGGAGGATGTAGTGATGGAGGATGGAGTGATGGAGGATGGGATGATGGAGGATAGAGTGATGGCATGATGGAGGATGGAATGATGGCGTGATGGCGTAATGGAGAATGGAGTGAGGTAGTGATGGAGTGAAGGAGTGATGAAAAATGGAGTGATGGATTATGGCGTGATGGAGGATGGAGTGATGGAGGATGGAGTAAGGTAGTGATGGAGGATGGAGTGAGGTAGTGATGGAGGATGGAGTGATGGAGTGAGGTAGTGATGGAGGATGGAGTGACGTAGTGATGGAGGATGGAGTGATGGAGAATGGAGTGAGGTAGTGATATAGTGATGGAGGATGGAGTGAGGTAGTGATGTAGTGATGGAGGATGGAGTGAGGTAGTGATGTAGTGATGGAGGATGGAGTGAGGTAGCAATGTAGTGATGGAGGATGGAGTGAGGTAGCAATGTAGTGATGGAGGATGGAGTGAGGTAGCGATGTAGTGATGGAGGATGGAGTGATGGAGTGATGAAAAATGGAGTGATGGATTATGGCGTGATGGAGGATGGAATGATGTAGTGATGGAGGATGGAGTGATGGAGGATGGAGTGATGGAGGATAGAGTGATGGCATGATGGAGGATGGAATGATGGCGTAATGGAGAATGGAGTGAGGTAGTGATGGAGTGAAGGAGTGATGAAAAATGGAGTGATGGATTATGGCGTGATGGAGGATGGAGTGAGGTAGTGATGGAGTGAAGGAGTGATGAAAAATGGAGTGATGGATTATGGCGTGATGGAGGATGGAGTGATGGAGGATGGAGTGAGGTAGTGATGGAGAATGGAGTGAGGTAGTGATGGAGGATGGAGTGATGGAGGAGGGAGTGAGGTAGTGATGTAGTGATGGAGGATGGAGTGAGGTAGTGATGTAGTGATGGAGGATGTAATGATGGAGGATGGAGTGATGGAGTGATGAAAAATGGAGTGATGGAAAATGGAGTGATGGATTATGGCATGATGGAGGATGGAGTGATGGAGTGAGGTAGTGATGGAGTGATGGAGGATGGAGTGATGGAGGATGGAGTGATGTAGTGATGGAGGATGGAGTGATGGAGGATGGAGTGATGGAGTGATGGAGGATGGAGTGAGGTAGTGATGTAGTGATGGAGGATGGAGTGAGGTAGTGATGTAGTGATGGAGGATGGAGTGAGGTAGCGATGTAGTGATGGAGGATGGAGTGATGGAAGATGGAGTGAGGTAGTGATGTAGTGATGGAGTGAGGTAGTGATGTAGTGATGGAGGATTGAGTGAGGTAGTGATGTAGTGATGGAGGATGGAGGATGGAGTGAGGTACTGATCTAGTGACGGAGTGATGGAGGATGGAGTGATGGCGTGATGGAGGATGGAGTAAGGTAGTGATGTAGTGATGTAGTGACGGCGTGATGGAGAATGGAGTGAGGTAGTGATGTAGTGATGGAGTGACAGAGTGATAGAGAATGTAGTGAGGTAGTGATGTAGTGATGGAGGATGGAGTGATGGCGTGATGGAGGATGGAGTGAAGTAGTGATGTAGTGATGGAGGATGGACTGAGGTAGTGATGGAGGATGGAGTGATGTAATGATGTAGTGATGGAGGATGGAGTGAGGTAGTGATGGAGGATGGAGTGATGTAGTGATAGAGAATGTAGTGCGGTAGTGATGTAGTGATGGAGGATGGAGTGAAGTAGTGATGTAGTGATGGAGGATGGACTGAGGTAGTGATGGAGGATGGAGTGATGTAGTGATGTAGTGATGGAGGATGGAGTGATGTAGTGATGTATTGATGGAGGATGGAGTGAGGTAGTGATGGAGGATGGAGTGATGGAGGATGGAGTGAGGTAGTGATGGAGGATGGAGTGATGGAGGATGGAGTGATGTAGTGATGGAGGATGGAGTGAGGTAGTGATGGAGGATGGAGTGATGTAGTGATGGGGATGGAGTGATGGGGGATGGAGTGATGGAGGATGGAGTGATGTAGTGATGGAGGATGGAGTGATGGAGTGATGTAGTGATGGGGGATGGAGTGATGGGGGATGGAGTGATGGAGTGATGGAGGATGGAGTGATGGAGTGATGGGGGATGGAGTGATGGGGGATGGAGTGATGGAGGATGGAGTGATGTAGTGATGGAGGATGGAGTGATGTAGTGATGTAGTGATGGAGGATGGAGTGATGTAGTGATGGGGGATGGAGTGATGGAGGATGGAATGATGGAGTGATGGAGTGATGGAGGATGAAGCCAGAGATAATGTGCATGTCTCTGTGCTTAATGAAATGCTGCTGAGGCTCTGAGGGGCTTTGTGTTGTAGTGTTAGTAATCAGGGCAGGATGTGAGGAAGAGTCAGAGAGAGTGAGGATGAAGAAAAGATCACATTTACAGTCAGCTCTGCTGCAGAGACTGTGCTGAACACACCGCTTTATTTATTTATTTATTTATTTCTGTGTACAAGGTCTTAAACAGTACACTTTACTGAACATCAGCTCAGCGCGTCCAGCTCAGATACTGTAGAAGTGTTTACGCTGATCTAGGTCAACTTACACACTGACCGAGCCGTCACACCTCTGAATGGATTATCTGTGTGTGTGTGTGTGTGTGTGTGTGTGTGTGTGTGTTCGCTTGTGGGAGTGTATGAGAGAGTGTGTATGAGAGTAAGAGTGTGTGTGTGTGTGTGTGAGAGAGAGAGAGAGAGAGAAAGTGAGTGAGTGAATTATACGTTTAGAAGACCATTACATCTCTCTCTCTCTCTCTCTGTCTCCCTCTATCTATCTATCTATCTCTCTCTCTGTTTCCCTCTATCTATCTCTCTCTCTCTCTCTCTCTCTCTCTCTCTCTGTCTGTCTGTCTGTCTGTCTCCCCCTCTCTCTCTCTCTCCCAGTCTCCTCCTTTCTCTCTCTGTGCTGTTATAATGCAGTGTTATGAATGCTCCCAGCCTGTATTCCTGAGCTGTGTTATAAACAGGACGTTGGCATGGGTCACACCGGACACACACACACTGTGAGGACAGACCTGCTGTACAGTCCTGCCAAATGCCTCTCCCCTAACCTCCCTGTGTGCTTGTGCCTTCAAAGGACTAGAATCCCAATACCTTGGCAGCCTACATAATAAGCAGAAGAGGTGATGCATGTGGTAAATGATGTGCTACAGTAAACAGTGCTATATTCAGGAATCATGGGTCCAGTTCTCATCAGTGCTGAAAGTCAGGACCATAAATATTTGTAGAGTGTTATAGAAAGGCCAGAGGTCTGCACAGAGAGTCAGCATGTTAGTGGTGAGTGTGGAGCATGCTCAGTGGGTGTCCAGAGCTGTAGCAGGTCCAACAGGTTGTGCAGCTCTAGGGTTAGTGTTAGCGTCCCACAGGTTCTTATCAGCCCACATTCCGAGCTCCAGACGGCCGCGCTACATATCACGCTAGCGCTAACGCTCTGACACTAATCCGCTCTGACAGCCTCTGCTGTTCACAAACCTCAGTGGCAGATTGGGCCGCTGTGGTGTGCCCAAGTCCACGGGATGGGAGGGGGAGGGGGAGGGGGAGGGGGACAAGCCTACATTCATTTGATGTAAATATAGACATTATGTAGACATTACTCAGTGTAAAGCGGCTATTCCTGCTGAGGACAATGAATCCTTCATCCATCGTTCAGGTTTAACTGTAAAGCCCCATTTTCTCCAACAGCAGTAAATTTTCTGCCTTTAAGATAAACTCTTTTTAATTAATCACGCTGAAATGCAAATCTGTGTGGTAGATTTCTTGTGTACTGCACATTACTGGCATCCATCCTACATTTCTCTTTCTGGGATATTTCTTTACCAAGCTGTCCACTACAGTGTTGAGTGAAGAGGACAAACTGGATCTAATTGGGACCGGGAAACCTGCAGAAGCCCAGTGTACTGCTGAAGAGGATAAACACACTGGACTGTGAAGTGTGAGAAACTGAAGCCCTACTCGCCCTCCGTTGGCTGCTTTCTTAAACACTGCATGCCAAATACTGGAAGAGGAACAATGAAGCTTCCAGTAACCCCAGACAGACCGCTGTCTCACTCACACTCATCATCCAGCAGGACAATCACGTGAAGCAAACTATGGAAACTGAGATGGTGAAGTTCAGGGAGCTGAAGTGTCCAGATCTGACACCTACTGAGCACTTATAGCGAGAGCTTCAGTGAAAGCTTCAAGCTACACGGTCTCCGGGTTGAGATTTTCCTCGAAATATCACTTCTGGAGAACTCTGATAGAGCTTGTGTGGATCTGATGAAAGCCAGGAGGAGATTTCTGCACTAAGTGCACTAAGGAGGAGGCTGGACAGATCTGACCAAAACCCCTGCAGAGCTCCTGTGGGATGCAGTAGAGAAGAAATTGTGGGTGTTGGGATGAACTGAATGTTCTGCTGGCTGAAACTTGGAGGAAATGACCACCTCGGCTGGTACAGAAACAGGCCGCATACTGGGGTTGACTGGGTTCGTGGTATACACGTAAAGCAAATTACACACGTGTTCCTTCAACAATAAAACCCCAAATCACTCGGTATTATATATATATATATATATAATATATATATATATATATATATATATATATATATATAAAACATTTCTATTCATTCAAATTTCAGTTTGGTCCATTATTTATACTTGTTTTATATTTATGTGACCTGGAAACTGTAGCCAGTAACATAATAATAACTAGGACACAGCTGTACGGTCATTAAAAACTGACCCCTGCCTGTGATTTAGCCCTCCAGCACCTCTTTGGCAGAAAATACATTAATCAAATGTACAGTTTATACACATCTCTGACAAGTGGCTCGATCGGTTAGATGCAGAAAAACACGAAACGGTTCGGAGTCTTTACCCTGAGGGCTCATTTCGTGCTGCCAGCTTTCAGTGTGCTTTGCCTTTTATGGAGTTTTGTGGGCGTTGCTATATGCAAATGAGCCGTGTCACAGGAAAGTGTGTTGATCAACGTACACACAGTTGGTTGGTTTACACAAACATTCAAACCCAACTTTACTGAAAGGTCGATCAACAACAACAACAACAAGCTCAGTCTATGTGCTTGTGAGTGAGACAGTGTGAGAGACAGACAGGTTCTAATGTGGTGTGTGTTAGGATCGCTTCTTACCGTGTGTGTAGAAGGGAAGCAGGTGGAAGAGCAGAAGGCTGGACTTCAGCACTGTGAAGCTTGTGCACGTCATCTTCTTTCAAAAGTACACTATACAACACTTCTGTCTCACACACACACACACACACACACACACACACCCCTTTTCTTCTGCTGTCAGTCAGGCCTCTTCCCTTCCCTCCATCACACTCTTCTTTCTTCGGGCTTTGTTTTCTCTGGCTCTCACTCCTCAGGAGAAAGTCTTCTCGTCTCAAGGTCTCTGCTCACACACTCTCATCGCTTCACCCCTCTCTCTCTCTCTCTCACTCTCTCCCACTCTCACTCTCTCTCTCTCACTCTCTCACTCTCTCACTCACTCTTCTTCCTTTACACCGTGACGGGAGAAAGAGGCTGCATCCCGTACGCCTGTGAGCCGAGTGAAGGGTGGCGAGTGAAGGCTTCTGCACCATGGGCACTGCACTGACCAATCAGTGACCAATCACAAGCAGGATGCACTGGGATTTGGTTAATTCCCTCCCCCCCCATCCCTCCTCCCCCTTCCACTGGATGGGCACACAACACACGTGCACGTGAAACACGCGCGCACTGGAGAACAAAAAAAACAAACAAACAAAAAAAAAGTCCGCGCCGGTCCAGATCTTCTGTCTGATACCGGAACACCGGAACGATAGCAACGTTCCGGACTGCTTCAGCTTTCAGTTCATCATTTACTGAAAAACAAACAAAAAAAAAACAAAACCAAGTAGCATCTCTCTCTCTCTCTCTCTCTCTCTCCCATCTCTCTCTCTCTCTCTCTCTCCCCCGTTTTCTCTCTCTCTCCCCCCATTTTCTCTCTCTCTCTCTCTCTCTCTCTCTCTCTCTCTCCCCCCATCTCGCTCTCTCTCTCTCTCCCCCCATCTCTCTCTCTCCCCCCATCTCTCTCTCTCTCTCTCTCTCTCTCTCTCTCTCCCCCCATCTCTCTCTCTCCCCCCATCTCTCTCTCTCTCTCTCTCTCCCCCATCTCTCTCTCTCTCTCTCTCTCTCCCCCCATCTCTCTCCCCATCTCTCTCTCTCTCCCCCCCCATCTCTCTCTCTCTCTCTCTCTCTCTCTCTCTCTCCCCTCCCCATCTCTCTCTCTCTCTCCCCCCCATCTCTCTCTCTCCCCCCATCTCTCTCTCTCTCTCTCTCTCTCCCCATCTCTCTCCCCCCCATCTCTCTCTCCCCCATCTCTCTCTCTCTCTCTCTCCCCCCATCTCTCTCTCTCCCCCCCATCTCTCTCTCTTCCCCCATCTCTCTCTCTCTCTCCCCCCATCTCTCTCTCTCTCTCCCCCCATCTCTCTCTCTCTCTCTCTCTCTCTGAATGTGAAGCTCTGGAGGAAATCATGTACTGGATTTACTGGGATTGAGCTCCTGACCTCAATTCAGCACATTCCCCGAAACCATCACTGGGTTGATTAACACCATTTACATCTAACAGAATCAAGAAGTATCACATCAGACTGTGATGTGTGTGTGTGTGTGTGTGAGAGTGAGTGAATGAGAGAGAGAGAGTGAAAACGGACACTACAGTGTTATTATAAAACAGTAAGTCCATTAAAGCTTAATTATCAGCTCAGCATGTCTGTTCCAGTGCTGCTTCTACAATACATAATAAAGAATGGATAATAAACTGAGCCAGAATTAAAGTGTTGCTACTAAGCAGTGCAGATATTTAAGTCCTCCATGAAGATATGGCTCTGAGCTCACAGGAGACGGACAAAGGTGTGTTGAAGTGGTGATGTGGTCAGGAGCAGCTCACTGATCACTGTCACGCTGCAGCTGATCAAAGCCACGGTAATGACCGGACACAGGGGTTTAATCTTAATCTAATCTGAAGCGTCCTTTCATCTTGTGGAGTTGATCAGAAGACAGCTCACTACGGCGCTGCTCAGACAAACAGACCTATCTAAACAAATGAACAGAAATGTTACACTTGTTCATCATATTCGTTGAGAAGAAACTAATATTAAATATGGAAAGCTTTGTGAAGCCTAGTTTTCAGTATATGGGGTGAGCACACGGTGACCGATGTTCAGGATTTGCTGGAATAAGTCACTCTTGCAGGACTGATGGCAAGTCAGACCCTGATGGCACCAGCAGCAGCACGTCTCCTGGATGTGATCTCTGTCAGTGTGTCTGAGTGTGGACTGCTGGAGTTTTGTGAAGATCACACACATTTATAGATCCCTGTTCTTTAACTCAAACATGAGCTCACTCACCTGGCTGAAAACACCGGTCTAGCGGCCTCAGGTGAACTGATACAGCACAAGTCACTCCTACAGGATCATGGCCATGGCACTGAGAGCTCGGGGGTTAAAGTCCTGGACACTTTGAGAATTCTCAGTGGTGCTGAGATCCCGCTGCAAGCGCTCAGATGGAAGCCACTTGGGATAAAGTGTGTAAGGTAAATATGAATAAATCTAAATCACATATGTGCAGCAACTGAATAGTTTTATTAAAAAAAATTTATTGGCGTGAGTGCTGGATGTCCTTCAATACAAAATCAAGCTACAAACATTTAGTGCTGACCAAAAAGTGACACATGGGACAGTTTCAATTTACTGGAGCATAAAACACCATTTACAAATGACTCGAGTTTTCACTGGTGAGCTGAAATTCATGATATATGACTGATAGCTCAGTGGACGCAGTAACACTGTCTGGAATCAGATCCCCAGGCTGGACGTTACAGGACATGACTTCAGCTGTCCATCGGGGGGCGGGAGACAGGCGTAGCCCCTTCAGCCTGGGAGGAGGGTGGAGTCGGGTCTGTATAGAAAAAAAAGAACTCGAATTAAACATCCTGCATGTGTCTGTATAAAACTCAGCACACACACACACACACACACACACACTGCTGGGATCAGAATTAAAATGAAATAAGTACAGAAGTGATGGAGGAGAGGATGAAGTAGTCACTCACATGTGCCGTTAGGGGCACTGGTATGCTGCGAGCCCATCATCTGCCCCGCCCCTCCACTGCCCACTGGACGACCTGACAACACACACAACAGGAGCTGAAATCTCGACTGCAAATATACACAGCAAGTGTGTGAATCTTTATTAAAACAGACTGTACAAAGCCTTTCTTCCTCCACCAGTGTGTATGTGATGAAGGTGTGTGTAGGAGAACGTACTGTGTAGAGGGTTAAACGCAGGTCCACTGCTCTGTGAGGCTCCGCCCTGTTGCTGATCCAGCTGTTGGCGTGCCTTTAGCTCAGCGTACTTCACCTGCTCCATGTGGAAGTTCTGCCTCTCTGATAGCAACTGCTGACGCTGCTGCTCCAGCTGCACCACACACAAACACACCTTACAGTGACCAGTAGAATGTACACGATGCTGCCCAAATGTTCTGGAGGACTACATTGTAAGGGGGTCACTGGATAATTAGGGGGTTTTAACTCTTAACAGAGTTACAGACAAATGTTCTACATATATCCTGTAAGGGCTCCCCCTAAATGGTGGACTGGACAAGCTCTCACCACTCTGAAACAATCACAGTAAGCTATGAGAGACACAATATACAGTAAGCTGTTGTGTTTAACTCACAGCCTCTTTCTCTCGGTCCATGATGGTCTCCAGCTCCTCGAAATGCCTCAGTTTTATCTCCAGCTTCTTCATCTGAGTCTCTACCAGCAGAGCCACAAGAGATTTGATCTTCCTTTCCTCCACAGCAGCCAAGTGCTAACACGAGCAGAAGAGAGAGAACCGTTTGAGAACCGAACATCTGGGACAAACTGTTTATAGGATAATAAACACTGAGAAGCTCAGAGACTTCTTGTCTACTACACCTTGCTTGGATGTGAGGTGTGTGTGATAAACAGGCTGTTCCTCACCTTGGCCTTGGTGGCAGCAGAAGCTAGGGCGGCTGCAGCTGCTGTGGCGATATTCGCTTCAACCAGCTCAAGCTCCACCCTCTTCCTTCTCTCCACATGTTCCCCTTGCGTCCCCTGGGCCACTTCCACACCTTCTTCTTCACCGCAGACAATCAGAAACACACACACACACACACACACACACACACACACACACACACACACACACACACAGGAAAAAGTGGTAATTAAATCAAGCAGTATAATCTGCATCCATCCTCAACATACAGGTTATATTTCTGAGCTCGGGTTATTTTAAAATAATATGTTTATGAAGCGCTAGTGCTGAAAACACAAACCAGCTTTGCTCTCCTCTCCTTTCTCTCCTTCCGACTCATCCTTTTCTTCATGCTTTACTCGCTCCGCCGTTCCTGAGGTGTTCTCCCCCATCGGCTGACACACCAGCAATTAAGAAAAAGGGACGGAATTAAAAAGGATGAAAGGACAAGGATGGTAGAATATGAACTGCTTTAATTAGCTGTTGTGTCGTGTGTAAAATATGATCAACTGAGGTAACTCGCACCTCGTCATGGTGTTCTGTGTCAAACTCCAGCTTATCCAGTCTGGGGCCATCTAGAATGAAGATCGCAAAATGTTCAGTTACACCACACACAACTGCTCATAATGACAGTTTCATTCTGGGTTTTTTTGCACAAACAAAAGACTGAAATCTCTCTTTTAGTTATGCACTCGGACCGTGGGCTACAGGAACTCGGGAACACAGCTGGAGTCTACAGTCATGAAGCGTAAGGAACTGTCTGTGAAAATCCGGCTAAACTCAGTAACTGGGCCAGAAGGGCCATGGTCAGGGAGGTGACCTGAAACAGAGCTTCAGAAGTCCTTCACAGAGCCTGCTGGGAGGACAACCATCTCTAAAACACTCCATCAATCAGAACTTTGTGGTAGACAGGCAAGTAGTGAACTTTTTAGACTGAACTTCAGGTGCTACTTGGGGAAAACCAGGCACTGCATGGTGGTGTCAGCGTCATGCTGTGGTACTATTTCAGTGCCAGGGACACAGAGACTGGTCAGAGGTGATGTGTGCAATGAAATATGCATATTAGAAATATGTAAAGCTTTATGACTAGAGATTATTTTCTCTAGAATGATGTCCAAAAACTGCATACAACAACCATTTATAAGACAAAACGATGCAAGTTTCTGAAGATCTTTTTGTCTGTACATTTGAAGCAGTCTTAAGTGCTTAAGAGAGTCAGAGTCTAATGCTGCCCCCTGCTGGCAGTCCTGCAGTACAGCCCGAGTGTGCACATGTACAGTATACAGCTAAAACCCAGTACCAGTCTTTTCCAGTTGCTCTGCCTCGGCTCCGGAAATGCTACTCGGCTGCAATCCAAAGGTGGGCTCAAGTTCTGCTAAACTCGCCCCAGGATCTGGCATTTTGAGGACGGGGGGATTGAACAACTCTGGAGAAGCTTGTTCTCGAACGCGAGAGAACTCCTCTGAGAACGAGACGAGAAACAAGAGAGTCAAAGAGAAAAAAATATTACATCAATGACACATTCTCATAAACTGACCACTAAAATGGACTCACACACAGATACACACACACACACAGAGAGACACACCCAGGGCAGCCTTGGCGGCAGCAGATGCCACTCTGGGGTCCACAACAGAGGCGAGGAAAGCCACTGTGCTCATGACGGGGTTTCCTGACTGGCTAAAGGGAACAGGCTGGTAGGCCAGTGGACCCATGGACGCTTCAGAGTTCTCCAAGTACGGGTCCTCTATGGGCAAGCGAAGGAAGTGCAGGATACACTCATCCTGTGTGCGGCTTCCCACGTGCTCAGAGACCTTATTCCAGTCATCTTTATACATCTCTAATGCCTGAGAGGGGGGTGGCGAGCGAGAGAGAGAGAAAAGAGTTAGGAGAAAGACAATACACATCACTGAACACTATGCTGCTTGTTCAGAGTGATGTATTTAATTGGACTCACCTCCAAAAGCAGGAGAGTTTCTTGTTCTGTCCACTCACGTCCTGCATTTGCTCCTTTAGTCTACAGAGTGGGTAACAAACACAATCACTGCATCTGGTTTAGCACAACAGACAGCTTCCTGAAGCACAGATACGGTGTGTGTGTGCGTACCTTGGGATGCTTCTTTGCATAAATATCAGTTCGTAGGCCAAAGTTTTGAAGGTCTGAAGGTTTTTCTTTGCTCTTCTCTGGGAAATGGAGCATATGCTGAGAGGCTGAAACCTACACACACACACACACACAAACAGAAAATAATCAGAACACCACACACTGTTAGAACTACAAGCTGTGTGTGTGTGTGTGTACCTGTAACGGTCTGTGCTGTAGTGGGACCAGGGCTGAGGGAACATCTGTGAGAACATTAAAGTGAGGTGTAGGTGGAGGGCCCATAGGAAGAGGTCTGCTCTCAGCATCCACCTGGTAATTAATCATACCCCACTGCTCCAGGAATGCATGGACCCTACATATACATACACACACACACACACACACACACACACACACACACACACACACACCTATTCAGAAACACATCCAGCCTGCACCTTTGATTGTAATAGATTACAGGTTCTTGTAGTGGATGCTCCACATGATGCAAGACTAAATAATAAACAGATTTTTAAAATATACTGGTCTGTGGTATAAGCAGCACACACACACACACACACACACACAGCTAACCTCATAAGGGCACACACATCTCCTGTAAGGTTCCGTCTGCAGGAGGTGGAGGTCAGGTACTCCTGAGGGTTTAGCCGATACGTGTCGATCATGAAGTTACGATACGCCAAATATCTGGACATTAATAACACATTCAGTCCTCACACTCCAGTTTACACAGAAATATCTGCACCCCTGACCATCACAGCCACATGTTCTTTTTGAACATCCCATATGGGTGTGACGGTTATAGAGGGTATAAATTTGTTATATGGGTGTTTGTTATATGTATGTGTGTGTGTGTGTGTGTGTGTGTGTGTGTGTGTGAGAGAGACACACATCTCTGGGGATTTGGACTTGTTCTTCCCGTTGAAGAACTCAGGCAGTGCTCTCCTCTCTATCCGGTGAATACTGAAACAGAGAACAGGTTACACCTCCATCACACTCTGCCTTCATCAGCACCTCAAAACACACAAGAACCCGATTCCACAAGACTATGCCTCTTAGATACTCATTTGTGCAGCAGAAAAAAACCTTAAATCATACTTTAAAACAGGGAGGAAGCTATTTTAAAAGATATATTAGTATATTAAATTATTATTATTATTGTTATTGGGGGGCACGGTGGCTTGGTGGTTAGCACGATTGCCTCACACCTCCAGGGTTGGGGGTTCGATTCCCGCCTCCACTGTGTGTGTGGAGTTTGCATGTTCTCCCCATGCCTCGGGGGTTTCCTCCGGTTTCCCCCAGTCCAAAGACATGCATTGTAGGTTGATTGGCATCTCTAAATTGTCCGTAGTGTGTGTGTGTGTGTGTGTGTGTGTGTGTGTGTGTGTGCGCCCTGCGATGGGTTGGCACTCCCACCAGGGTGTATCCTGCCTTGATGCCCAATGACGCCTGAGATAGGCACAGGCTCCCCGTGACCCGAGAATAGATCGGATAAGCGGTAGACAATGAATGAATGAAATTATTATTATAATAAACTAGTTTGGCTATGTGACCTTGCTGTGTCCTTGACCCTGTCTGGATCAAATCCAAAACATAATTACTACTATGGGGTCCTGACCTCAACCCAATAGAACACCTTTGGGATGAATTAGAGCGGAGACTGTGAGCCGGACCTTTACACGCACATGAATGTAATATGGAGTTGTCCCGCCCTTTGCAGCTATAACGGCTTCAACTCTTCTGGGAAGGCTTTCCACAAGGTTTAGGAGTGTGTTTATGGGAATTTTTGACCGTTCCTCTAGAAGTGCATTTGTGAGGTCAGGCACTGATGTTGGACGAGAAGGTCTGGCTCGCAGTCTCCGCTCTAATTCATCCCAAATGTGTTCTATCATCCATGTCTTTATGGACCTTGCTTTGTGCACTGGTGTGCAGTCATGTTGGAACAGGAAGGGGTCATCCCCAAACTGTTCCCACAAAGTTGGGAGCATGAAATTGTCCAAAATGTCTTGGAATGCTGAAGCATTAAGAGTTCCTTTGACTGGAACTAAGGGGCCGAGCCCAACCCCTGAAAAACAAGGGTCTTTTCTTTTTTTAAATGATTTTTATCTTAATTTTCAACACAGAACAATCTGCTAACATACTGCCTCTGTGTGTAATATGTGCAGGAATGATGATTATAGAGGCACTGAGTGAGTGAATGAAGAAGTGTGTGTGTATTCCAGTGTAATAAAAACTCTCCCAGGTGTGTAAAGAGGGAAGTTACAGACTGAAATGTGTCTCTAATACACACTACAGTTAGAGATGATGTGGCTGTAGGAAAGATTTACCAATTGTAGTCAAACCAAGAGCCGTAGCTGGGGATGATGATATGATGAGTCTGCTTTATGACGCTCTCTTCTTCTTCCAGCCCACGCCCAAACTCCCGTCCCTGATCTTCCTCATCCTGCACACACACACACACACACACACACACACACACACACACACACACACACAGGTGCCTATTATTGTACCTACCTCTCATAAAAACACAATAACTATAATAAAGGTCAGTAAATGTGGTCAGTGGTCAGTGACACCACTTACCCTGAATCCAGACAGGAACTCATCTTCTTGGTCGTCTAAAAAAAAAAAAAAAGAAGAAGAAAATAAAGGAATCTTACATAAATCGTCTTACAAAGCCTAACACCAACATGTGTAAACAAACCAGTACATTGTCGTACCCAAGTCAGCCATGGTTCCTCCTTTCACTGGTGTGTTCTCGCTGTCTTTCTTCAGGTTTACTGTCACCAATAAGGAAGTAAAACATCATGAGAGGCTTAGAATCAATATAGAAAAGGAAACAGAAATCTTTGGGAAGACAAAAAAAAAATTAAACACACTGTTTTTGGGCAGTTTAACCTCCTCCATGTTAGGCACAGGTATTGGGTCCTCCATGTCTTTAGTCAGGTCTTCTTCTGGCTCCACCTCTTCCTGCTGGCCACGCCTCTTATACGAACTTCAAATGCATAAACATAATACATAAACTCACTGCATGGTTGCATCCTAATAAAATGGACAATCAGAAGTGACTCGTATACAGTCATGCAGATAAAGATCCAGAGCTTCAGGTAATAAAACAAGAGGGGGGTTTGGGGGAAGAAAAAACAGTGACTTTGTGTGCAACTTTTAAATAAAACTGCTGATCTGCAGCACGGCGAAAAACACCATCCAGTCCTGCAGGTGGGAACGCCAGGGTGATGAGAGAGATCAGAGCAGAAAGGCCAGACTGGTTTGAGCTAACAGGAGGCCTACAGTAACTCAAGCACCTCAGAAACCTACCAGAATTACTCTGATGTTCCTATTAAAATGGCCAGTGGCTGAAATTGTTTTAAAAAAAATGAATTTATTAGAAGCCTAAGAACTCATCTTAACCACGGGTGCCAATAATTGTGGAGGGTGCTGTGTGTATATATACACACACAAACATTATTCTCACCCCTTTTTCCCTCCTTTCTTCCTGGACTCAGATGGAGGTGAGGGTGAGCGCCTTCTCTTCTTTCCAGACGTCTTACATTCCTTATGTGGAAGAAAACAAAAAAATGACTGAAAGTTCAAAAGCAGAGAAATGGCAAGAGATGTGGGAAAAGGAGAGGAGGTGGAGCTCTACCTCTTCATCTCGGGGGTAGATGCGCCGTCGGTAACCCGCGCTCCTTTTGCCGTCATCCACCTCATAGTCTTCCTCGTTCATCCACTCATTGAATGTGTCCGTGTCGAGAACCCACTTAGCATGTACCTTAAAGGAAAGCAGAACATCAGGGGAGTCACTGCAGTGTATACGTACACACACCATGAGCCTACTGTTCACTACAGTCCAAAAGTATGTGCACCCCTGACTATCACACCCATATGAGCATCTGTTCCCAAAGTTTAAAATCATAGTTGTGGAGGTCAACACCTTTGGGATGAACTGGAACTGGAGTCTCCTCAACATCCCAACACCAGAGTCTGATCTCACTAATGCTCTTGTAGTTGACTGATCACTAATCCCCTCAGACACACTCCAACATCTAGTGGAAAACCTCCACAGAAGAGTGGAGCTGATTAAACCAGCAGACGGAATAAACCAGGACATACGTGTGTGATGGTCAGGGGGGCACATACTTTTGACCAGAACTCATTTGTGCATGCAGGGGATAGATCACACAGCTTAAACTACTCTGAGCTCAGACTGACTCACCCTCCAAGGTCGTTCTGAACTGGGGGCTTCCTCTACCTCCACATCCACATCACTGGCTGACAGCCACGTATCATAACTGCAGAGCACACACACACACACACACACAATAAAGCACAGAATCACAATAAAGTGTAGAATTTCAGTTTGTTGCCACGGTGTGTGCGTAGTATACATCTATACACACTCACCTGTCTGGATACATGCCCCAGTGCACCATCACATGTTGACTGGCCCGCAGAACAGGTCTGAACCAGTCTTCTGGGGGGGATAATACACCAGACACACAGCGTTAATGTAAATAACCACTAAACAACCTCCACACACCCTGATGTATAAAAAAATGTGCCCAAGATGTCTCAAGATCTCAGTGTGAAATTATAACTTTTAAAAATTAAGTAAAAGCAATCAAACGTTTAGTGGGGAAAAAAAATGAAAACTATAAAAGTTCTGCAAACAGAACCGGTGTTCCCGGTCTGCAGTGGTCAGTATCTATCAAAAGTGGACCAAGGAAGGAACAGTGGTGAACCGGAGGCAGGGTCAAATTCTCCTTCAAACTGCTGAAGAAGTTAATGCTGGGTGCATGACGGGTCAGGGCTGATTTGGCAGGAAAAGGGGGACCAACACAATATTAGGCAGGTGGTCATAATGTTATGCCTGATCGGTGTACATATATACACACACACACACACACACACAAACAGAGCTTCCGGAACACTACACACACCTTCATCTCCGGAAGTGGGAGTAGGGTAGATTTGATGGGTAGCTTGTAACCTGTCCTCTGTGACCGAACCCTGAGAGAGAGAGAGAAAACACAGAACAGTAAAAATCACTGTGAATAAGAAACTATATAAACTCATGTCTGCTACTTTTCTACACCTTGTGTCGCACGATGATGTCTTTGAGTTTGCTGGCCTGCTTCTGGTCCAGCTCCGGCGACAGATACACCACAGGCCTACTCAGGAGATTATTCTAAACACACACACACACACACACACACACACACACACACACACACACACATGAACAGTCATGACTGCATGTCTCTTGTGCTGTCCATGTCCTTCAGTGTGCAGTCAGTACCTGCACCAGTGTTTTCTCCACACTGACAAACATCTCCACATTACGGTCCACTCGTGACGGGTTCTGCAGGTCGAAGCGACGCCTACAGCAGTGGGACAAAGTGAGAGTTTCATCACTGTGTTTGTCGAGCAAAAGAACACATGACTTATATTGAAGCTGATACTTCAGAAAGACTTCGTGCCAGTGCAGTTCCCCGCTTCACCTGACTGTGTGATAGAAACATATGGGTGAACACTCACCAGCCCTGCTCTGTTTTAAACTTGTATACAGAGCCGAGTACATGACAGAGAGCACCTCCAGGCTTCATGTCCAGGAAACACTTCACCTGTGGAAAAAAAACATGTTAAATATATTGCTGTAGCATGTGGGCATGTCTGAAAGGAAGGGAAAGGGAGAGCAGTGACTCACCGGCAGTTTAGTGAGGCCCGGGTCGGTGGCTTTACGACCAAACGCATCCTCCTGAAACTGCAGCAGCTGGATGACCAGTGCTGAGAGAGACTTGCTGGAAGGAGCATCGACCTGCACATACTGGGAAAGAAAAGCAGTAGTGTAATGGCTCACAGTATATAGAGAAAGAATTCCTCTAGATCTGAGCGTGATGGTGAGCCGTACAGCGAGGGAGTCCCATTTTGTTTTTCTGAATGATAACAAGCTTCGTGTACTGCCAGAAACCTGATATGCATATCGTCATGGTAACCGAGCCAGCTCTCTATTACAGAGTCTTACAAAATTGTTAGGGGTGCCATGGCAACAAGTCACGTGAGCGAGTGTAAAAGATCTGTGTCGTGTTCGTCCCATCATAAAGCACACAGGGGAAACTCTGCTTGATCTGAGCATGCACTTTTAAAATAATCTCAAACATTTATCAAGTTCTTCAACTAATGAAATGAAAAAAGCTTTCACAGTTAAACAGGGCTTGGTGCAGGTTTCAGCAGCTGATCACATCAAGCTGGATTTTTCGGCAGGACGTTGATTAGACACCTACACCACACAGGTCCAGTGTTCTCGGGTCTGTCCAATATCGACAGAGCACTGAGACACTATGACGGACACAGACACTAGGGGGGGAACACACAGACAATGGGGGGGATGCCGAAACCCTAAGAGGGGATGTTGAAACACTAAGGGGGGACAATAAGGGGGGGAGACACAGAGACAATAAGGGGGGAGACACAGAGACAATAAGGGGGGACACAGAGACACTAAGGGGGGACACAGAGACACTAAGGGGGGACACAGAGACACACAAGGAGGGGACACAGAGACACAGGGGGGACACCGAGACACTAAGAGGGGACACCGAGACACTAAGAGGGGACACTAAGAGGGGACACAGAGACACTAAGAGGGGAGACACAGAGACACTAAGAGGGGGACACAGAGACACTAAGGGTGGGAGACACAGAGACAATAAGGGTGGGAGACACAGAGACAATAAGGGGGGGAGACACAGAGACAATAAGGGGGGGAGACACAGAGACAATAAGGGGGGGAGACACAGAGACAATAAGGGGGGAGACACAGAGACACTAAGGGGGGACACAGAGACACTAAGGGGGGACACAGAGACACTAAGGGGGGACACAGAGACACTAAGGGTGGGAGACACAGAGACACTAAGGGTGGGAGACACAGAGACACTAAGGGTGGGAGACACAGAGACACTAAGGGGGGACACAGAGACACTAAGGGGGACACAGAGACACTAAGGGGGGACACAGAGACACAAAGGGGGGGACACAGAGACACAAAGGGGGGGAGACACAGAGACACTAAGAGGGGGACACAGAGACACTAAGGGTGGGAGACACAGAGACAATAAGGGTGGGAGACACAGAGACAATAAGGGGGGGAGACACAGAGACAATAAGGGGGGGAGACACAGAGACAATAAGGGGGGGAGACACAGAGACAATAAGGGGGGGAGACACAGAGACACTAAGGGGGGAGACACAGAGACACTAAGGGGGGACACAGAGACACTAAGGGGGGACACAGAGACACTAAGGGTGGAGACACAGAGACACTAAGGGTGGGAGACACAGAGACACTAAGGGTGGGAGACACAGAGACACTAAGGGGGGACACAGAGACACTAAGGGGGACACAGAGACACTAAGGGGGGACACAGAGACACTAAGGGGGACACAGAGACACTAAGGGGGGGACACAGAGACACTAAGGGGGGGACACAGACACTAAGGGTGGGAGACACAGAGACACTAAGGGTGGGAGACACAGAGACACTAAGGGGGGACACAGAGACACGAAGGGGCAGAGAGAGGGGTGAGGGTGTGGAGGGTCATGGGGGCACAGAGACGCTGTAGAGATGTAAACAAAACCCGGTAGAGAACACGTGTGTTGCAGCACTCAGTCCAGCTGAAGGCTGAAAACACGGTTCAGTCCGATACATGATGATGCAATGCAAGTTATTTCTGTCGCGCAGATAATCGGATGTTATGTGAAGACAATTCTGATAAACTGGAGGTTTAATACATGAATTATCTGAACAATCCAAATCCCAGGGTGAGACTGAGTCACACGCCGCTCCTGTGACAGGTAAACATCGTCTAACGACACAGGCACACTTAGCCACCTAGCTTAGCTTAACTCGTATTTTTACGTCACGACGTCACGTAGCCCGCTCTTACCTTTTTGTAATGCTTCCCGATCCAAGTGCGAATGGTTTCGAGTTGTGAGATGGTCTCTGCGCTCTCCCAGAAGTCAGCACACGGACCCCCCTCCTTTTTCCGACTCAGAGCCGCGCTGCCGGGGGCTTTATCTCCCGCCGAGCCTACGGCTGAACATCCCGCGGTCTGCGCCGCCATTGTTACAGGGGAAGCGTTATAACGCCTCGAAGCCGGTGTAGCGAAATTCAGCTGACGCTGTGAAAAGTTGACGCACTCACTCAAACGCGCATGCGCACACGCCTGCGCATGCGCCAAGTACGCATGCATAAAACCTCGCCACAGTCTCGCGATATGTCCTACGTATGGAAATAATTTAACCATCATCATTAGAGAGGACTGGGAACCTAAAAATAGGCTCAAAAGTCTGTTCTCACTCCTGTAGCTTGAGAGCAAAATGGTGAAACGGCTTCAGAGCTTGTAACAGAGAGCTCTGAGGGATTTGTAATGTTGTGATTAGCACATTTACTTCTTTAATTATTGTACTTCATTAATAGTGTATCGCCTTATGAGCTGACCAGGTCAGTGCTACTGAAGGTTCAGTGAGGTGTGAAAGAAATGGTATAAAATGGTGCTGTCACAGCGGTGTAAAGTGTAGTCTAGCACGATTATAAATCAAGCTGTCAAATAAATTAAAGCCGTATTGTACAAAACAGCTTTCAAGTAATTACAAGAAAAAAACCACATCATTTGAGTTGGAAATATTTATTAGTGGATGTAGAGACCACTGCGAGGTGCACTTACGAAAGATTAAACAGCTTCCAAAAATATTAGCTCTTTCAGACATCTACCGAAAATTCCTCCTATCCCCGTGTTAAAGGCTGGCTCAGCGGATGGCGCATGCGCACTGCACTCGGAGTGTCGGAGACGGCCAACCGCGCAGAGAGACGGGCGGCTCGGGAAACCCGTCTTCCTCCGGAAAATAAAACATACCCGTGTCCAACCGGAGGTTCGCCGTGTGGCCATGCGGACAAACCGACTATGTATTACTACTGCAACCGGACGACAATGAGCGCGAGCGCAGGCTGGCCCGGGGCGGAGGGCCCGCAGAGCTGCTGCGGTGGAGGAGGAGCAGAGCTCGTGAACGGAAACGGCGGCGGAGAGATCAGCGAGGCCCGTGCGATCGGCGAGTGGGAGAGCGCCACCTGTGATTCCGCCGACGTGACACGGAGCGCGAGCACACACACGCGGGAACGAGAGGACGGTGCGGCGCGCGGACTGTCCCGCTGCTGCAGGCGGAGCGCTGCGCCGGGAGGAGGCGACGATCCCGGCGGCATCAGCATTGATGGAGCGGACGGAGGTGTGCGGTGTCCGCGCTGTACCGGGGAAACCAGGACGGCGGCGACGCAGAGAGGCGAGTGCGAAGCCACTGCGCGAGCGTTTCGGAGCTCGGAGGCGGCGGTCAACAAGCGGCGGGGATGCAGTTACCGCGGGGCCTCGAAGAGGGCGTTGTTCTCCGGGACGAGCACGGCGGAGGAGGCGGCGTTACACTGCGGCGGCGGCGGCGGCGGCAGCGGCTCGGAGATTCACAGAGGTACCGGTACCGGCTCCAGCGGCGAGGCTCCTGCCGGAAATGGACAGAACCGCGACGAGGCGTTTAAACAGAAAATACGGGGAGATGATGTTTCCAAAGGCGCGGTAGGAGCTGGGAGTGTGAGTTCCGCGTGTGAGACGGACTGTGCAGGCGGTGTGATTAACGGAGATCGGCGCGGCTGCAGGACGGCCAAAGGGCGCGTGAGGCTGTGTCGCGTGCGCTCCTTCCTGGTTTCCGCTGAGAGGTTCAACTCTAACGGTGTCCCGTTAGCTCAGCTCTCAGACCGTGGTCACTGCAAGCCCCGGGTACAGCAAAAAGCCCAGTGCAGCGTCACGCCATCCACCCCCGGTGCGCGTGCGGATGTGTCCGACTCCGGAGCGTGGAGCCCCGCAGTGAATGGCGGTCCGTGCGCGGGGGCAGCCGGTGAGGCAGCCGGACCGTGGTTAAGGCAGGTCGAGGCGGCCCAGGTGGAGGCCAGGAAACGGCAGGTGCAGCTCGGAGAGAGAACGGACATGTTATGGCGCCGCCTCCATGCGGTGCAGGTGGAGCAGGTGGCGCGGCACGTGACGCAGCAGCTGGGGGACCTGCGCAGGGCCGCCGTGGCCCCGAACTCACCCGAACTCTGCCGCTTAGCGCGCAGCTGCAGTGAAGCCCTCCGCACGGCTGGGGGCGCCCTAGACTCCGATCACACAGCCAGCAGCTCCGGGGGAGGCAGTGACAGTGAGGAAGAGGAGGACGAGGACGAGGAAGAGGAGGAGAGAAGAGGCCGACATGTTTCAGCATCCCGAGGGAAATCAGTGTGAGGATCAGTGTACTGTAATAAACACACTGGATAATGAGCACAACACCTTACTCGAGCCTTACTTAGGCTCGAACCCTGAGTCACGTTACACTGAGGACCGGAAATAACACACAAACACATAAGCAACTCTTCATCCATGGGCTCACCAGTCTGAAGGTGCAGTCTGAATACACAAACACGTATAGCACCTGCAGAACTGAGGGCTGCAATTAACACGACTAATAATAATAATTTAGAAGTTAAAGAATTCATGAATGCATAAGTATTTATCCCTAAAGTAGTTCTTTTGGAAAGGGTCACGACGAGTCACGTGTTTATCTTGCTATAATATATGAATCTAACACTTCAGAAAGTATTTGCCCCCCTTGTGATTATTTCTCTTTTGGCTTTCTTGGTGAGAATGTGATTTTATTTTATTTTTTTTCTGCTCAGTTTCTACAGAAATGCAGGAAAATAAATTATTTAGATTAGATGTTCTCAGAGCGATAGAAAAATAAAAGCTGGAGTCATTGTGAAGAATTCGTCTCTGTAAGCTTTACGTTTAGACCTGCAAACCCTTCACAGATTTTCATCCCGGGCTTAAGCCTGGGCTTTGATCCAGCTATTCCAAACCACAAAGCAGCTTTTTTCCCCCGGATCATTCCGTTGTAGTTTCTGCGCTGTGCTGCACTCGCTGTTGTGTTGGGATGTAAAGTTTCTCTGTAGACTCAGACGTCTGGTCGACTGGAGCATCTGTGTTCCCTCTGAAGGCACCAGGCTTTTCACGTCCTCTTGCTGAAAAGCAGCCCTAGATCATGATGCTGCCATCACCGTGCTTTATCACAGGAGTGGTCAGGAGTGTTTGTCTGGGTGTCTGGTACAGCCTGTCATAACCCGTGGCTTTCAGACCAGATCTTGATCTTGCTAGTGTTTGGGTTGCATCATATTATTTCCTGATTTGTTATCATGGGTTTTCTAGTGCTCCTTCTCCAGCTTTTCATCCTCCTAACGGCTTCACCTTAAAGCTTTGCTGATCTGATTAAATACTAGTCCTAGTTTAGGCTTGTCAGAGAAAGAGGAGTTTAATTTCTACATGGGGTTGTGGATCAAACCCAAATCTAGATGATTAAATGATTAAAAACAATCTGAGTTTCCTGCACATGTATTTAATTTCATCCCCAGATGATCCTGTTGTACAAAGACAAGGCAGGTTTTCCCTCCTGTGAGATAAATGAAATACAGCCTTGTGTTCTCATCAAGATCACGTCCCACGTCTTCCACTGTCTGAGAGCGATGTCTGTGTCTTTGCAGCTGTGTGCGCAGAGAGTGGCAGTGGACGCGGGAAAGGGCGTGGCTGGGGAGTCGGTGGGTGTGGCTCCAGGCTCAGGTGTCGGAGCTGGAGTATGGAATTCGTGCGCTCACTGAGCTCTACACACACCTCAGACAGGGAAAGGTGACCTTCATTATATAAATGTAAGTGATGATAATGCAGCTTTGGAGTGCTCAGGAGATTTAATGTCATAAATGTGTGTGTTTGAGGTTTCACAGTTAAGAGCTGTTCACTCTGTACCTGAAACACCGCTCCGAGCTCCCAGACCCTCTCCTACCCCTCAGGACTGCAGGTTCAGGTCAGCTGCACTCACATGAACACACACTCACACAATGCGTGCGGTCTGTGTTAGTTCACTGTGTTGGCTATCCTCTCAGGAAGCGGCTGACAGAAGACTCCGCCCCCTCACCACCAGCTCCACACAGTCCCACTTCATCTGCTGCACGGGTTCGTCCGTTACTGCGACAGTGCCGTCACAGGCTTATCCGTTTAGAGGCTTGTCCTGCACTTGGATCAAAGGTATTGGAAACGTTCACGCTTGCTTCAAGTCTCCAGGAATCATCCGGCTAAGAAAGATGCTGGAAAGTAGATTGCTTGTTTTGTGATTTGTTTGATTTGTGAGAATCTTGTCGGTTTGTGTGCGAGCTAGGCCGTGACCTTGCCCTGCTGCTGTGAGCCTCCTGCCATGTGTGTGTTGTGTGGTCCTCCTCACCCTCCAGCCCAGGAGAAGACCACGTGGACACGTCAGAGCGAGCTGGATCAGCATATTCACCCTGTTCTCTCCATGCCATCAGGTACATTCACCACACACAATAATAAAATGTTCTCAAAGCGAGTCAAGGCAGTCAAGCTCGAAATATAATCTCAGGGATTTGTGTTTACAGTCCAGTTGCCTTGAGTTCTGACTAGTAGACACTAATTTACTCTCTGTAGCATGAGTGTGACAAGATCTGACCCTGGATCTGGATTAATCTGTGTGTAAAAATGACTCAGAGATTCAGAGTCCTAAAGCATGAGGGTTTAACTAGACACTTCCTGTATCTTCAGGTCTTGTGACTGTTGTTCATTGCTTCTTCACAGGCTTTCCTGTCGCGGCGCATGGTGTGACGCCCCCGCTGGCCGGGCTCCAGTCCCACAGTGCTGTTAGGTGGATGGAAAGGCGAGGTCAGGGACAGCAGAAGGCTGGGCGAGTGAGGAGAAGGCTGATATGTCCCCGCCCACCAAGCACACTGCCTCCACTCTTCAATGCATCTGGTAAAAACATACGGATTACACCAGGCTACTAACTTAGTACAATAAACAAAAAACAAGTCCATAATAGTCGAATAGCGTAGAATTCTGTCACAGTAAACTCCTGCTGTGTCTGGAAAAGCGAACAAGCTGAAATCTTTACACAGGAACCTGTCACAGGAAGTGGCATGGGTGTGTTTAGAACAGATTGAGTAATGTCCTGTTGAAATCTCATCTGAAAGAGTGATCTGAGGAAGAATCAGTGCACTTCGGGTTTAATGAGCCATTTCCTCCACAGCAGTGTGGAGCACAGAGAGAGCTCGGAGTCACGCTGCTTTCACATGTCTCTGTATTTAACCACTAAATCAGGATTCTGGCTTTATATGTGAGGAGAAACTCTCAGAGTCTGGAGATTTCTGTAAACCTGTGAGATCTTTGACTTGTGAGTTGCTGCTTTTCCAGGTGGTTCTACCTGCAGGGGTCAGAGGGGCTTGGTCAGCCCTGGCCTCCTTCCTCACCATGTCACAGATCTCTCCCATCTCCATGGTGTCCCTGCTGCTACAGACATACCAACACAGGTACATCTGAGGGGATAAACCACTGACTCCACTATGACCATGTTTCTTAGAAGGGTCTCCCAGGGGTCATTAAAAAAAAAAATCCCATCATAGTTTCTCCACAAAGTTAATCAATTTATTTCTGAGTTCTTTTCAGCCTTTCGACTTCATGTTTTTTTTATCCAGATGAAATAAAAACAAAAATACTGATAGAATCTCTTCACTGTTATTTATTTTTTTTGTGGTAGCCGACGAGGAGGAGGAGAGGTGAGAGTTCCTTTGACATTGATAACCTGGTAATGCCTGTGGGCCTGGCTGGACTGGGAGCACGAGTGCAGAAGCTGCAGTACAAAGAGATCCTCACTCCCAGGTAGAAAAGTTTATTTTTATTATTCACATATAGTGGTGTGCAAAAGGATTCACCTCCTACACGGAAAATATCCACTAATTAATTATTTCTTAAAAGCTGGACATCCCAGTGAGCACTGGAGGAGCAGTTGTGAAGAAATATGTGAGCAAGCTACTATGTGATGACTCCATCACTTCCTGGACTTGCACATCCTCAAAACTCAATCCCAAACAGGACGGAGGTGGTGAGGGAAGCCACAGTGAGGCTAGAGTTACAGAGTAGGGAAGGATTTGTATTTGGGTATATGACCATAAGTGTTGAGACGTACCACATTAACACCATCCCTGGTGGTGGCAGCATTGTGTTCTGGGGAAGCTTTTCATCCTCGGAACCTGGGCTTCTGCTAAAAAAAAAAATAACTAAACATTGTCAGAAGCCTTCAGCAGGGTGTTGAATATAAGAACAAAGCAATACAGAAGAGGTTAAAAACAAAAAGATGACCGTTCTACATTGGCCAGTCAGAATCCCAGTCTGAATCTGGGGCATAAATACAACAATCTAGAACCTGGAGCAAATCAGGAAGGAGGAACGAGTGAAAACCCCAAACAGTGTGCAGAGCTGCTCAGAAGTTCACTGATCCAACACATTACATCTGTAACTGCAGGAAAGAGTGCTTCTACCCTGCACTGCTCTAATACTTATTCAAGCAGCCTTTTTCATTTGTTAATGTATTTTATTCAAGTGTTGTGTATTGTGTGTCTAGCTGGAGAGAGCTGGACTCTATCTGGGGAGCCTCAGAGAAGCATGTTGGCTCAGCAGGTCAGCATGGGAACCGCTCGGACTCGCCTCAGCAGCCTAGTGGAGGAGGACCAGAACATCACGGTGAGGTGAGGGCACAAATCACCAACTCCACGTGACCTCAGACCTTATAGTGTACCAGAACTTACTAAAACAAGCCTCTTATGGACCTGCTCCTAAAAGGATCTTGGAAAAGTCAGCTTTAATAGAGTCAGATGTTACCTAGATCACAAGGAAGTGTGAAGCAGGAGATCCAGGTTAAAGACGTGCAGAGCTTCAGTCCCTTTTTTTGTCCGTATGTGTAGGTGGAGGATCTGTCTGACGCTGTTTTTCTGAAGAGGCATGCCATATGGGAGAGCAGAGAGAGGAGTCGCTGGGGGAGCTGGGCCCGGAGACGCCACCGGGGCAGGTGATCACCACCTCCCTAAAGACGTTTTCACAGGAAATGATGTGTGTCAGGTTTACTGAGTAAACAGAAGTACCACATTTGAGGGTGAAAAAAATAAATATAAATAATGTAAATCGTGGTAAATGAGAGTGAGCAAGTAACTGTGTGCTCACGGGCAAGTGTGTTAGAGCCAGTCTTACGTGAACAACATGGTTTATGCATCAGGTCGTTGTCCTCTTCCTGCGGGGGCGGGAAGAGCTGGAGGGGTTCGGATCAGGCAGCGTGCTCTCCAGAGCCCAGGCAGGGGAAGAGCTCACCATGTCACCCCTTCTGCTCTGCAGCAGACGAGCCTTTCTACCAGATGGAGGATGAACAGCAGGTGCATATTCGTGCCTTTGCATGCTCAAATGAGTACTCAATGTTCCATTGAACTTCCTCAGTATAGCCGTTACCATGGCGATTATAAAATTGAAAGCATTTGATCTGGGCACAGAGTCAATCAGTCTGATTGTCAGGGAGTACTATAAATCTTTCCCTTATACACTTTCTCTCTGTGTGTGTGTGTGTGTGTGTGTGTGTGCGCATGCATGTGTGTGTGTGTTTTGTGATCTGTAAATGAGAGTCAGTGACACTGAGCTCGATACAAACAGATTGTACTGGTGAAATTTGGTGTTTCCATTAATGCTCTCGATGTCCAGCTGCTCAAATGGAAAATAAAGCGAAACCTTTGAATGGTTTTTGGATTTTATTTCAGTCTGTCCAGTCGTGGGAGCGCAGGTCGTTTCCCCTGCTGGAGGAGGAGCTCCGGTGGCTTCAGGATGACGAGGAGGCGGAGCTTGAGGAGGATGCGTGCGCAGCGAGTGGCCGCAGCCAGAGCACAGACTCGGGCATCTCGGTGGGCAGCTTGGAGCTCTCGCCGAGGACACCTCAACCACATCAGCTACACTTAGGAGGCCACAAAACAGCCGCCTCAACTCAGGATTCAGACTCCACCCTGCCTTCTTTAGCCCCGCCCTCCCTGTCCTCCCTGCCTTGTCCACCCAACACTCATCAAAATCCAGCCAATCACAGAGCGGACAGAGTTGACGCCACTCTGCTGTGAACCAGATCAGAGAAAGTCGCCAAACGTCCTGTCCTGCTTTTATCATCCATCTTACTCAGCTATTTAACCACGCCCCACCTGTCAGCCCTCACCAGTCCTGCCTGCCTGCTGTCCATCACCCAAAAGTTCCTCCAATAAATAACCCTGATACCTTCACCTCCCTCCTCACCATTTCTCCCTCGAGCCACTCATACACACGAATCCTGCTGAAGTTTTCAGTTCTGCTTCCTCGCCGCTCCGCTCTCTGCTTCTTTCGCTGAAGGACAGATGTGCTGGCTGCCTCACCTCCGTTCTTCTGGGTTGTGTGTTTTTTTTTTTTTGTTTTTTTTTTCACTTTTCAGACCTGTCTAAAACATTTCTGTTGAGTTGATCTATACCAGTATACATATTGTGTTTTATTTGTGTCTCCTGGAGCAAGAGATTTAGCTCTCAGTGAGGGCAAACTCCTCCAGCGCTCCATTATACCGTGTCTCCAGAGAAGAAACGACCCCCCCCCCCCCCATCAGCTCTTATTTGAGTCATAACTTTGTTCATTCCGTAGAGTGTGTGTCAGATGTGTTACAGATGTGATACGGAAACTTACTTTAATCAGCTCAACACAAGGTTGTGTGTGTGTGTGTTCTACATGTACACATGTGCAGGTTGTTGTGGTGAAGTGTGTGTGTGTGTGTGTGTGTGTGTGTGTGTGTGTTTGTGACAGGTCTGCTACATTACTCAATGACTCAATGGTATCAGCAAATAATCTTTTTTAGGAAGAGAATACTCATGGAAATGTGTGATTTGAAACCTTCACAGTACGACGATGAAATAAAGTAAAAATCGTTGACTACACTTGCTTGAACTGTTGAATGTTTTTATCTAAAAATCTGTGGCCAGTAAAGTGCCATGCAGACACCAGGAAGAGGGTGTTCCGAACTGGACCGTGGTGCTGACTACCGGAAGTACCCTTCAATTAAAGATCACATTTTGGTGAATATTATGATTTGGATTTTTTAATACAAAGGGTAAATGCAGCTTAAAAGTTTCCAGTCACAAAACAACAAAACCTGCAGTTCCCTGAGATGATAGAAATGCTCTGTACGTGCAGCTGTGTGGGGTCTCTGCACCCAGGAGATGGCGCTAAGGCTGCAGCCTTCGTGTCGCAAACACACCAGCGAAGGAAAAAAAAAAAAAGTGCAGGAAGTAGAGCATGAGGAAATGGGCTTGAGAACGTGAGCTGGTGCTGCAGGCTACCTGAGTGACGTGAGCAAATAGTTTTCAGCTTCATCTTTTTTGGACAGATGTAGAGTATTTCTGCACTTGTCACAATGCAGGACGTTGTCTCTGAGGTTTACAGCTGTGTGCGTGTGCGCGCCCGCGCGTTCACGTCGATTGGATGTTGTCCAAACTGAAACATTGTAAAACTGATCTGCTGCGGTCAGGAAACACAGGAAGTGTCTGGTCATGTTTATACACTTTAGAAAGATGAGTTCTAGAGGAATATCGTGTGAATCTGTGCTCATTAGACTGATCGCACTCTAATGGCGGTGTTGGGGAAGTGCGCTGAAATACTCTAAATGTCTCCGTTACTCCGAGGCAGCGCATCTCAGGCTTCATCTCAGGCTTCATCGAGTAAATGATGCAAATAAACCCATCATTGTGTTTACGTCAGGTGTGTTTACGTCAGGTGTGTTTACGTCAGGTATGTTTACGTCAGGTGTGTTTACGTCAGGTGTGTTTACGTCAGGTGTGTTTCTATCAGGTGTGTTTACATCAGTTGTTTATATCAGGTGTGTTTTTATCAGGTGAATTTGTGTCAGTTGTTTGTCAGGTGTGTTTTGTCAGATATTTATTTCAGCTGTAATTGTCAGTTGTTTTTATCAGCTGTGTTTCAGTCATTTGTTAGGTGTGTGTATCTCAGATGGGTTTATGTTCTGTGTGCTTATGTCAGTTGTGTTTGTCAGTTGTTTATAGTAGGTGAGTTTATATCAGGCGTGTTTATATTGTGTGTGCTTATGTCAGTCGTTTATATGAGGCATGTTTTTTAGGTGGGTTTATGTCAGTTGTTTTTATCAGGTGTGTTTGTCAGTTGGTCATATCAGGTGAGTTTATATTAAGTGCGTTTACGTCAGGTGTGTTTACATCAGGTGAGTTTATATCAGGTGTGTATATTTCAGGTGTGTTTTGTGGTCAAAAACAAACAATAGCATTAATAATAATAATAATAATAATTCATTTTAAAGAGATGAGGTTTATTGTAGTCAGCGCTGAGTACAAATGACAAGGTGCTCACATGGAACATCTCATCAACCCCACAAACGTCAGTTACAAAGCTCAGTGTCTATATCCATGTTTCTTATCACACTTGATGACATCAGCCTAGCTCCTCAAGTCGAAGCGCTCCACCTATCTTTCTTTTGTGGGCATTCCCGGACGTTATTATATTCTAATTTTACATTATTTTCCATTCAGCTTTAATATAAAATATATATAAAATGGGAGTCTTATCCCTATCATTATGTTTTGGTTTTTTAACATCTTTTCAGTGTGAAACATTTTCATGTTGAGAAGACATCATGGGTATGTCAGAGTCACTGCCCCTTTTCCATGTTAATTGTTCTAAGCTTATAGCTAATTTATGTATTTTGAATATGTTTTAGCTTTGACCTGGGGTGAACTTGATTCTCCCCAAACCTTCAGCTGCAGGTGTTCCACAGATCTAACACTGCTCTGAGCAGACTACCTGACCTTGACTTTAACTTCAACTTTAAAGGAGTTACAATGGATGCTGCTGTGCAGACTCTATCTGTTTTTGATAAGACTTGCAATACTAAGAATGTTACTGTTAATTCATTGGCTACACAAAGACTATTCATGCTTAACAGACACACACAATGTGTCCTCCTTGTTAACCTTACTTCATTAAACCAATAACAGAAATGGTGTTCAAAACTACTCGTCACCTCATCCTTTTACAATCACACACATTCATATAGGCCTAAAAAAGTATCCCACAGTTTATATCAGGTGTGTGTGTCAGGTGTTTTTATGTCAGGTTTGTGATTAAAATAGAGCTGTCCTGTTTATCACCCGGCAGTCAGGTGGGCTGCGGGCTTTTGCACTCTGCTGTAGATATTCACTGACAGGAAGTTCAGTACTCAGTGGACATTTTTGTAAAATGTGTTTGCTACTTCGATGTTACAGGCCCTTCTCCGTTCTAGTACATTCTGCACAATGGGGGTGTACGGCCTGACGAGGTATGTGGAGGGAAACCGGCAGTTTTTCACAGATCTGAAGCTGAGGAACACCCATCTTGTGATTGATGGCTGCAGCCTGTATTTCCGTCTGTACTTTAACACTGGCTTGGACCAGAAAAGGGGAGGAGACTACGATGCATTTTCTAATGTGGTTCACCGTTTTTTTGCTGCGCTGTCTTCATGCAACGTGAGTCCATTTGTGGTTTTAGATGGTGGAATGGACGAGACGGATAAGAAGTTCAAAACCCTGCGTGAGCGAGCTCAGAGTAAAATACATGAAGCCTATAACCTGTCCCGAGGGTGTCATGGCAGCGTTCTGCCTCTGCTTACACGTGAAGTCTTCAGGCAGGTCCTCTGTGAGCTTGGTGTACCCTTGGTGCAGTGTATCTCTGAAGCTGACTTTGAGATCGCCTCTCTAGCACATCAGTGGCGATGTCCAGTCCTGACCAGCGACAGTGACTTTTACATCTTTGATTTGTGTGGTGGCTACCTGCCCATGAATTTTTTTGAGTGGGAAAATGTTTGCAGTAAGGCCTCAGAGCCATACATTTCTGCCCGTCGATTCACCGTTAACCGCTTTTGCTCACACTTCAACCACATGAACAAGCAGCTGCTGCCGCTGTTTGCTGTCATCACCGGCAACGACTACACGCATGCAAAAACCACAGAGACCTTCTTTAGCCGAGTGGAATTACCAACAGTACCGAGACGGAGGGGGAGCCAATCAAACGCCCGGATTGAAGGCTTTTTGCTCTGGCTGTCGGTGTTTACTAGCCCTATGGCTGCACTGGAGGAAGTGCTAGAGATCCTGGGAGGCAAGCAGAAAGGCAACCTCCGGAAGCAAATCACAGCAGGGATTCAGGACTATCAGCTTCCATCTACCAGTGGTGTGGCCCAGTTCTTCTCAAGCAGTCAACTACAAACATATGATCTGCAGAAGCTTCCGGCAGCATTGATGTCACAGCCAGAGTGGCTGTTAAAGCAGATCACGTCAGGCCGGCTGCCCCCTCTGGTGCTGGATATTCTGGTGCTCCGGAGAGCCATTTTGGTAGCTCAGGTAGAGAACAGTCGTCTGTCTAGTAGCCATGAAGCCTCACTGAAAATTCGCAAGACGATCTATGGCCTGCTCCTTCTCAGGAATGTGATGCAGGGTACTGCTGGTTGTGGACAGAGGGGTAGAGGACGGGGAGGAATGAAGCGAGGAGGGATGACTGATCAGGCTCAGAGTTTAAGCTCCCCGTGTGTTGTGGAGGAGTATGACAGGCTTGAGCTCAATCTCAGGAGAACCACAGTGGAGGTTCAGCTATCCACACAGCTTCCACAGCTGAGCCTGAACACTTTAGACCAGGTAAGCTCAGATGACACAGGTCAGGTTATAAAGGTCAACTGAGGAGCCTGTTGTTCTGCTTCATCACATAAAATTCCTCTCCTTTTTAGGTGGCCATTTCTGTCAGGCGCAGGGTGTTGTTAGGAACTCTGGGGGTGATGGAGCAGGTGCTGCAGCCTGTTGAACCACATCTCCACCTGCCGGTGTGTGTGACGTATTTTTGGGTTCATTCCTCCAAACCAAAGCCCAGCCCCTCATTTCTGCAGTGTGTGCTGCTAGGGCTAGTGTATGGTGAAGTTTGCAGACGCATGTCCAAGTTTGGAGGTAAGGAGAGCTACCTGAGTAGATCTGGATTCAGACTTTACAATTTCTTGGTACATTTGTATGATTTCTGCACCTTCTTCCCTCTGCAGATCCAATGCATGCGTGTGCTGCTGCTGCCACTGTCTGCCAGAGATTAGACCAACTGAGAATTCACCCCAGTCAAAGGAGTGGTGTAGACTTGGACGTGGCTCATTCTCTTAGCCAATGGCAGTCTTGTATGTGGGCGGGGATTTACCTGAACCAGTTGATGTGTTTCCCGGTTCCTGAGCCTCACTGTGCCTGGTACTGTACCATCGCTCGCTGACAGGAAACAACTTACAGAACCATTTTAGAAAAATGAATCAATTGTTTAAAATAGTTTACGCTGGAAAATCACAATCAGCCTAGTTAACATAGAATCTAAACATTTATGAACATCTTGCTCCCCCTTTCTGCCCTCCCCCTGTTGTCTGTCTGTCTGTCTGTCTGTCTCTCTCTCTCTCTCTCTCTCTCTCTCTCTCTCTCTCTCTCTCTCTCTCTCTCTCTCTCTCTCTCTCCTCTCTCTCGCTCTCTCTCTCTCCCCCTCTCTCCCCCTCTCCCCTCTCTCTCCCCCCTCTCCCGCTCTCTCTCTCCTCCCCCTCTCCCGCTCTCTCTCTCCCGCTCCCGCTCTCAGGCTGTTCAGTGGTACTTTGCTGCATGGATTAGAGGCTGTACTGAGAAGAGGTCAGCAGTGTCCTGAGTCCTTGCTGGCAGCTGCCCCTGTTGCCCTGCAGCTCTACTCCACCCTGCTTGGGGTCATACAGGGGTTTGTTGTCCACCACCAGGCTGCCCAACACACTGCACCGTTTCCAGCAGCAGGGCCCAGCAGGCGTAGAGGGCAGGGCAGACGGCAGCGGGGTGCTGGTGGCCCTGGGAGGCAGAGAGGACGTCGAGGGGGCGTGGCTGCTGCTGGTGATTTGAATAACAGGTTTGGGATGCTCACCTGTGAGGACGAATCTGATGAGGAGTGAAAAGAGGAGGAGTTTCATGAAATTTCCAAACGAATTCATTCCAGTTACTTTATTCTGACTTCAGTATTATATCTCCATGAAATAGTTCTATATTCATTCATAACACTTTATGATGCAGCTGTGCCTTTGCCTCGTTCTTACAGAGCAGGTGCCTGAATGCTTTTTAAAAAAAAATAACTTAGCATCTCAAATAAAATAACTACCAAAGACGCTACAGTAATCTTGTCAAGATGCCTTATAATGAGCATGAATGTGTTTTTAAAGATTTTTATACCTTTTTTTTTTTTTTATAACTCTGCACTTATACAGTCTGTAGAACACAATGAAATGAAATGCCTTGTTTACTTTCCTTGCCATTAAGTATAGCTTGAGGGTGAGGGGTATGATATGGTAGCACTGAAGGATCCTAGCATTGTTAAGGGTGCTGTTTCTGCTTCAGACATTGTGTAAATATTGTGCTAATCATTCCGGTTGTACAGTGTTCATTGTGAAAAAGAGGATGTTTGAGAAATGTGATGTTTGAGATTGTGACGTGTGTGCTTTGTGTCCCGTCTCAGTGGATCACAGCAGGCTCTGTTTGTTTAAGATGAAACCAGTGGGATGGTTTTAGCTGGCAGTCTGGATGCGATTGAAAGTGTTTAAGCCCAACACTATATACAAAATCCAGAGAAATGACGTCTATGAATTTACAGCTGTCTTTTAATTCCGTCTGTTTTGTTAGTACGAACAAAAATCTCAGTAACTGAAGTGTTTTAGAACTGTTTTCATCATTGGAACAATAGCCATTAATGTTTACATGGCAACTTTTATGTGAATCATGAAATTTTAAATATTCTGTCAATTTGGCACCCTTGTGAAAGTTTGTACACTAAACCAGTGTTTGGATTTTTCATTAAAGTTGAACAGCAAACAAACCAGATGTTTCCTATATGTCTGTTTTTTACTTGTTGCGCCTTGCTGCTAATGGCTGGGGTTCAGAGTAAAGCTGCAAACACACGATTCTTTAATATTCCATTGAGTTTGTGTTGAAGTGGAACTGAAGACGTGTTCGTACTCCTTCTCCTGTGTGATGAAGCTCAGTGTTCTCTCCAGGACAGTGGAGCTCACAGTTCATTTGCGTGGAGAAATTTCCAGAATAAACAGAAATCTCAGTGATTTGATTACTGGGACCAGCTGACCTTCTGGGAATTTGGTGGAAATACTTTGCTGATGAGAAAGACCAGAGGAAACCATCATGACTAAGGCCGGTTCCAGCTGTCAGGAGCTTTAAATAATCACTCTTTACCTCTGTGGTGTGCAAAAAAGCCTGTCGGATCCCTCTGGACGCTGGACGTCAGGCTCCTGTGGTGTGAAATTTCTTGCTTTGGGGAAAATATGGTTTATCTGCTACACCATCCCGTCACTCCAAACTGGTCTGAAGGCAAGATGTTGTACTGGGTAAAAAGCAAAGCAAAGTGAAACGTTTTCTATGAAAGGGTGAAGGAACAACATGAGCAGCTGTGAGCAGATATACAAGTCAGCTATCACTCTGACAGCTAAACATTCTGACTCTGGGTTTGATGTACATGAAGTGAAGTGGCATAAGATGCTTTTTGCTATTAAAATTGCACAGTAAACAGAGGATATTAGAAAAGTATAAGAGTGAAACTTTTATTAAACGCTATAGCAAAGATAAAAGCATGCATGTGAGCACTTCGACGTAATAGACATGGCTTTTAATCTACTTCATTACTCATGTAAACACTTTCTTCCAGCCAGTGGAACAGTAGGAGTGAATAATATTCTGATATTGTTCATGGCGACCGACACTCCGGCTCGAGTGAGACTATCTTTAGGCTGTGTACCTCTCTCTCGGGTATCAGTGTGTGCTTGGACACGGGCAGGTCTGCAGGAGTAGACGGGTCTAATCTTGGCAAGGGCTGTGGTGTGTTAGAGCTGTAAATAACGCCGGAAGCACTCCTCACTCAGCCATCTGCCTTTACAGACACTCGGAACAACTGGAAGAAGAAAGAGGCAGTGTTGAGCGGGAAGAGGAGAGAGAAGCGCTTGAGGCTAACACTAACACGAACTCCGACTCGGACAGCAGCAGGCAGAATCATGGCTCTGGTGAGGATTGGACTACAGCTACAGCTCCTACTTTACTCCATCTCAGGTCTCTCACCCAGTGACCTGAATAACCAGCTCCCTTCACCTACAGGTAACACCGTCTGGATTCTCTAAGAGCATCCTCACAGCTTTATTACAGTAGCATTATTACTGCTCCTCCTGCACTCTCACGTCTACCTGTGTGTGTGTGTGTGTCTCTCTCTTACAAATACCGTGGAAAATATTTAGAACATGTTTGAGTCTTTACCTCAACACCAGTGTACTACAGAGTGAGGTTCAGAGATCTGTTACAGTGTGGATAACTGAAGAGATAAAGCACGCTCGGAAAAGTGCTAACTGATACGGCGTGCTAATTTGCATATTAATTTATTCCGCATGCTCATTTGCATATCATGTTTCAACTCAAGGTCTAAGAAGAATAACACTAACTCTAGTTGAATCTAAGGGCCACCACAGATCCTGGGGGCTGAGCTTTGAGAACATGGGCATGGATTGGGGTGGGAACTCTCCTGCTGAGACCTAACCGTGACAAATCCTCACTAATCTCAACAACGGGTTGTTTTGACGCAGTAACTTCAGAGGCGTCCACTTCACACCTGTACACCTGAGACACTAGATGCTGTTTAGGAAGAAGGTTCTGATACACTTCTTTAAAATTCTAATGAACTTCAAAGGCTATTTAACCGTATCTTTTCTCGTGGTTTTTTTAATGGATCGTCTCAGTGCTGGTTCCAGTAGAAGTCCTGAAAAGATTCGACCCATGTTGCCTACAGACTCCGCCCCCGCCCCCCCTGTTTCCGCCCCCACCCAGCGTATGGAGAAAAGGTCAGGTGAGCGTGTAATGATAAGTCTGTCTCGATGAGTGACAGGTTATTACAGGATTTATGATGTATTTTAAAATGTAGAACAAACACTAAAATTTATAATACGTTCTAATAATCTTTGTTTTTAAGGTGTTTAAAGATTCTGTGGAGGTTGAAAGAGGAAGAGGACGTGATGAAGAGGATGTGGTACAGCATTGTCTGGCTGGACCTCCTGGACCACCAGGTCCTGCTGGACCACCGGTATGGACAGAGATAGAGAATTCACATAAAGTTCCACAGTTTCCTCCCTCCATCTATGGGGAAAACCGAAGTGAAGCAGAGATCCCCTGGTGTCCATGTTTCCTCATCCCCAAGTTCAGCAGATCAACATGGCAGCTCCCAGCATCAGCAGTGTCACAACAGCGCTTCTTCCCTTTAAATCAGTTCTACTGTATTTACTGTACACACGTTAGCTTGACACGCTCGCTATAACACTCTACACTTCCCCTTAGCATTTATCTCAGAACTCAGAGGTGTCTGTATCACAAAAGCCACAACGTTCCTGATTTGGAGGGAAATGGAACGCAGCATCACACAGCCTTTATTTATGCTCTTTATTTCAGGGCCAGAATGGCATTCCAGGAGTACAGGGGCCCAAGGGAGATAAGGTGAGTCTGACTGGTGGACTAGTAGAGCTTTGGCTTTATTCTTTTTTAAACTCTGGAGTCTACAGGTGTTCTTCTTCTCTCCGTAGGGAGATATCGGCCGACCCGGATCAAAGGTAAGACCAGAGGCTGCTCAGTCTCGACCTCACATACACATTACTTCATGTCTTTATAAAAGCCCGTCTTCAGATATTAACCTCAAGCGTCTTTCT
>JAUCMX010000024.1:19302228-19317228 GCA_033459395.1 Hemibagrus guttatus | reverse complement strand
CACACACACACACACACACACACACACACACAGTCTGCAGTGTGCACTAGTCAGGGTTCTGACTGTACAGGTGTGTATGGTGTACAGTGCTGTATGTAGGGGGGGAGAAAGGTGAGATGGGGATGCCAGGTTCTCCAGGACAATGTGACTGCAGCTCCGTTGATGCTAATGGACCTGCTAGCGCTTCACTGCAGCGCCGTGACAAACACACCAAAGTTTCGGCAGTGAGTAGACGCTGCGCAGAAGAGGAAATGAACTCATATGTGTGTATACATCTTTAACAGCAGCCTGTAGGGTTATACATCATGTTTGTGTGTCAGTAGATATTTGTGGTCAACGCTGAGAAGGAACTGAATGACCTCCACACAGAGAACACTCTGGCTTTCTGCAAAGAACAGAAATCTCTCTATTTTAAAGACACGGACGGCTGGAAACCCATTCAGGTATGGTGCTTCACCTCTTCACTGGTGCTCGGGAGTCCACTCTCGGGAAAATGGGGAACGATGTTCTTGCTTTTTTTCAGCTGCTCCCACATCATGCGATGGAGAGGAAGAAGAGAGCAGCGTGGACGTGTGGGGACGGAGTGGTGCAGCCGCTCAACGGAGAGGAGTGTGACGACGGAAACAAAGTGGTGACGGATGAGTGTGTGGGTAGGTCATGTGGTCAGTGCCATAAGAGTGATACAGATACAGAGAATATAACGCTTTTGTAATCATCAGCGATGTGTCTGTCTCTCTGCAGGCTGCAGGAAGGCTTACTGTGGAGATGGATATCGCCACCATGGTGCTGAGGAGTGTGACGGAAAGGACTTTGGCTATCAGACATGCAGGACATACATGCCAGGGTATGTACCACTCCTATCTACACACACACGCTCGTCTGATTTCATTTGATTTCTTTACTCACAGTGACTCCATCAGCCTGTGTTCACTCTCACTCAACTCCATCTGTTTAACACTCCACTCTGGAAGGGAGAAAAGCAACACAGAAGCCTCTCCTACTTTATTCTTGGAAGTGAAACACACAGAGACATGACATTCTGACCAAAAAACACACAGTCTAGATAGATAGATAGACAGACAGATACATAGACAGCCAGACAAACAGCCAGACAGATAGACAGATAGACAGTGCTGGATGTGTACCATAAACACCACCACAACGTGTTCTCCTCTATTCTGTTTTGTCCAGGACGTTGGGACAGCTCAAATGCACAGAATCCTGCAGCATCAACTCGACCGGCTGCAAGTACGTCACCTGAGCTCCTGACGCACGTGTGTGTACGCATGAGGACACAAACAGGTCAGCCTGCGGTCCTGTGAGGAGCTCTGATCAGGACACACTCTCAGTGAACACAAAAGAAAGAATGTTACACTAAGCCTTAACTATGAAGTCGAGGACGCGGATCATCATCACTGTGCTGTACAGAACTCAAAGTAAAACGTGGATCTGGATCAAACCCGAGGCTGGATTCTTCTACACAGCATGTTCCTTCATCTGCTTAGATCTTATGCCTCATTCCACTTCTAATAAAAAGTGTGTCTATCAGCCATATCTCTGTGTGTGTGTGTGTGTGTGTGTGTGTGTGTGTGTGTGTGTGTGTGTGTGTGTGTGTGTGTGTGTGTGAAAAGAGCCAAAATGGTCAGCTTTATTCTTCTCTTATTGTTACTACTACAATATAATAAATATATTATTATAAGAATTATTATTATATTCCAAATCCGAGGCATTGGTGGCTCAGTGGTAGGTTACTCGCCTATCATGCGGAAGGCCCGGGTTCGATTCCAGCCAATGCCTCAACCCCAGCCACTGGATGCAGTGCCGGTCCCAAGCCCGGAAAAATGGGAGGGTTGCGGCAGGAAGGGCATCCGGCGTAAAACCTGTGCCAAGTTGTTGTGCGGACCAGTTGGTACGCTGTGGCGACCCCGAACAGGGAGCAGCCGAAAGCAACTTCTTCTTCTATTATTATATTCCAAATCCAATCCAATGTGAATCAGTGTTACTTTATTCAGTTGGATCTCTGAGTTGTGAGTTTCACACAGGCTCCAGCAGGTGGCACTGTTTCTCTGAGTGTCTGATATGTCTTCATCTGTATATACACACATAAAAACTGTCCTAAAGTGGCACAAAGACATGAAGCATGCTGCGCTCATATTTCATACACTCACACTGTGGAGAGAACGAGGCTTCGTGATGAAGGTCATGTGAAATAACAGAAACTCGGTAAAATGACAAACATGCACACGATCGCTCTTGATTTTTAACTCCATTATTCTTACATTCATACACTCATCAGTGAAATTCAGCAGTATACAGTGACTGCAGTGAAGCGAGACACATCACGACATCTGCAGACGGAGGTGAGCATCAACCGTTAGGAGGTTACACAAGTCTGAGGTGCTGCTGGACTGTATCCTGAGCTCTGTCCTGAAATAAATCAGCTTTATATGAAGTTGGACCTCCTCATCAGCTACGATGGTGATAATTGTGGCTTGATGAAAGTCAGCACCGAACATCACAGTCTTCTGTTTTTCATCGTAAGTAGGTCCTCCTGCCTAGAGCTTGTGATGAAACTGTAGGAGGAAAGACGATGTTGTCTCAGTCATTATTTACAAGACTAAATGTGTGTGTGTGTGTGTGTGTGTGTGTGTGTGTGTGTGTGTGTGTGTGTTTCAGCTGAAAGTCTCACTGAAGGCATCATGCATCTGTTTATGTTTATATTCAGCAGATCAGTACAGACTGAGAACGTGCAGGCTAATGACCGGCTGCTCTGTTTGCTGCAAACATGGTTCAAGGCTGCGTCTATACACTGTGTGTGTGTGTGTGTGTGTGTGTGTGTGTGTGTGTGTGTGTGTGTGTGAACACTTTGTGCTTAATATGAATGCACTTACAGCCTTAACCTGTTTGTCTTCTCTATACAATATAAACAGACAGAGAGCTGGTTATACCTCTGTTCTCTTTGCTTGGGTATATTCTCGGAAAGGGCCTGAACGCTTCAGGAGGAGGGAAATCTTCAACTGGGTGGAACTGAAACTTGGATTCAAAGTCATCTAAAAAACAAACAAACAAACAAACAAAAAAAAATGCACACAATAATGAATGCAATTTTAAGTAAGAAATCAATCAACAGATGACATGAAGCGATCTTCTACTGCTGTGTTTCAGTGTGATCTCTGCCGGTGGATTGTTACCAAAGCTGTGCAGGTGTCCATTCCTCACTGAGACGGGCGGAGCCGGGGGCAGAGGTGGAAGAGGGGGTGGGATTCTGCTGGACAGCTCAGTGGTAGGGGAACGAGCCGGTGGAGCAGGAGGAGGAGCCAATCGGCCTACACCTGTCAATCAGAGACACTGTGTTGACCGAGTGTTTTATATTAATGTCACCATAAGACCACAGACACTTATTGACCAGGAGTCGTTGACTACCAGACAAATCAAGCTAGACATGATGAATTCATTTATAATGTAGCATAAATAAAGGCTTACACCAGGATCTTGTCCCAATCCTTATAGCCACTGGATGTGTGAACAAAAGGGGTTTTTTTCAGTCCTTGTGGCCCGGTCAAACCCCAGCCTTTAAATCACACATCACCCAAGATACCGGTATTCACCTGATTCTTCTTAATCTGACAGAAAGCCCTTAATTTTTGTTTATTTAGAAACAAGACACATCTCAAACGTCTTCACCTTTAGTGGGTTTGTACCTGCACTCGTTGGTATTGCAGGAGGCTTCCGACTGGGGGTCGTGCAGGGGTAAGAGGGGGGCAGCAGAGGAACTGCAGGGCGGTACGGGGGCACTGCAGCAGCTTTAGGAGGTGGGGGGAGTGGAGGAGGTGGCAAAGAGGCAGGAAAGGGAGGAGGAGGAGGTGGAGGAGGACTATCCCTGATGTTACCAAACTTAGCATCTACTGGTTTTGCAGAAGGAGACAGACTGTGGAAGAAACCAGGAAGAGAAGAAGGTGGGACCAAAGGAGGTGGGGGTGGGGGCGGCACCGTGGGCATTGGAAGGGCGTGAGATTGAACTGGTAACCATGTGGGTTTGGTGATATGAGGAGGAGGTGGAGGAGGAGGGCAGGTAGAGAGAGGAAGCGGCTTGTTACTCGCATGCTCCTGATGAAGTGATGGAGGAAGAGGAGGAGGAGGAGGAGCCATAGTGGGAGGAGAGGATAGGGGTTTAAAACTCGGAGGAGTGGGCTGGCTGGGGGAAGGCGGGGCCGTGTAGGAAGAGACAGGACGTGTTTTCGATAGAGAGGAAGTCCTTTCCAGAGTTCTGTGGGAAGGAGAGAGATCTGGAGTGCTACCCCTGAAACTCTGTCGCTGAGATGGCAGATTCCACAGAGGCTGTTTCAGGCTGGCTGCAGAACCCGACCGAGTCACTTTACAAAGAGAGAGACAAAAGCTTTATTAGTGATTTTATTTCATTCATTGTCTACCGCTTATCCAAACTATTCTGGGGTCACGGGGAGCCTGTGCCTATCTCAGGCGTCATTGGGCATCAAGGCAGGATACACCCTAGATGGAGTGCCAACCCATCGCAGGGCACACACACACTCTCATTCACTCACGCACACTACGGACAATTTAGAGATGCCAATCAACCTACCACGCGTGTTTTTTTTGGACTGGGGGAGGAAACCGGAGTACCTGGAGGAAACCCCCGAAGCACGGGGAGAACATGCAAACTCCACACACACAAGGCGGAGGCAGGAATTGAACCCCCAACCCTGGAGGTGTGAGGCAAACGTGCTAACCACTAAGCCACCGTGATTTTATTTAACATGCCTAAATTATTCTTAGATCTATTAAATATATATATATATATGTTCCTATATCTTCATTCATTCATTTTGTTGTATTGTATTCAACCGTCTCTAAACCTTTCCACACTTGTAGTGAAACGTCCTGGAAATGAAATGGATTTATAAATATACACAAAAATACTCCAGAATATTGAAATAGAGGACCGTATGGTTCACATAGTCATTTCAGAAGCTGAACGGAGTCGACCTGTGTGCACGTCACCTGATCTCCATATCAATACACCTGTTCCTGGAGAAGCCGCGCCATTATAAACCAAAGAACCCTCAAAACAAAGCTGGGGCAGAGTATCGGTCAGTTCTCGGTAATATCTTTGTGTACATTCATGACATATATAATGCCAGCGTGTCCACATGTGAAACTCATCACACACACTGACATACATACATCCTCATCATTTCAGTGAGCCAAGCACATGTTGCTAGAACAGAAGATAAAGTAAATCTTTAAGTGACCCAGCAGTGGACCAGGATAAGACCAGGCACCTGGACGGTTGTGTGAGTCTCTGTCTCTCTGTCCCACAGGCCTGAGGACAGGAAATCCTCCAGCAAAAAGTCCACTCAGAGTAGGTCCTTGTGTGGGTGTGGCTCCAGAGCTTCCTCCTGCTCCAATATTTCCATCCACACTGGGCTCTAAAGTTAGATGGGAATGTACACACAACAACCAGCGCGTTAGTTATCGGCCTGTTGCTGTGTATGTCCAGGTCTGTATAGACAAGAGAGAGACACTGTGTGTGTGTGTGATTATATATATATATATATATATATATATATATATATATATATATATATATATATATATATATATATATAGAGAGCGAGAGCGAGAGCGAGAGCGAGAGAGAGAGACACACTGTGTGTGTGTGTGTGAGAGAGAGACACACACTGTGTGTGTGTGTGTGTGAGAGAGAGAGAGAGAGACAGAAAGAGACTGTGTGTCTGTGTGTGTGAGAGAGAGAGAGAGAGAGAAAGAGACTGTGTGTCTGTGTGTGTGAGAGAGAGAGAGAGGAGAGAGAGACTGTGTGAGTGTGTGTGTGTGTGTGTGAGACACTGTGAGGGCTTTAATGGAATAGAAATATTGCCATTTTCTTGTAGTTTTTAGTTTACTTGGCTAGCTAAGATCTAGTCCCTGTCTCCTTCAGTACTGTCCAACACACACATGTAAATGCACGCACGCACGCACACACACACACGCACACGTGCACGTGCACACACACACACACACACACAGCTGGGCCCTGTCACAGATAAGCCTGGGATTATCAGCTGTGTTGAATGTTTTCCTCTCTCACATCTTCTCACACTTTCTTACACACTGTAATGCCACTGTAATTACGTCGAGATGCTGAGCCTTGCTCTGGAATGTTTCCTGATTACCAATTACAAACTTTACCAGAACTGCATTAACACAGGCTAAAACTGGTTAACTGGTTTTTCAGGCCACCAGGAAGCAGCTCCATTATTAGCTCTGTGGTGTGACCTGACGCTGAGTAAAAAGCAGTGCCCTTTTACTTACGCCTGTGCCAAAGCTAAATTCAGAACCGAACACCATTGTCTGCCTGACTGTGAGCATCTCCTTCTCCTGCCAGTGCACGTTCCAGCCTGAACTGAATCACCTCATCATGTGACGTAGCAGATTTGGACTCACTGTTGAGGGTGGGAGCACTGCGGTCATTGACCTGCGTCACCTTTTTCAGTCTGGTTCCCTTCTGAATGTCCGCCAGCAGTGCACTGCGGCCTTCTTCAGAGCTCTGGATTTTAGGAAGCTCCGTTTGGGACTGGGAACGAAATCAACACAGACAGATGTCGCTAGTGATATAAATACGTACATGCTACACTCTGCTATGTCTAGCTATGTCTTACGCTTCTATTCATGACTTTGTATCAAAGTGCATGAGGTCACTAGGCATGTACAATGCAGGAATATGTGTCTATTATGTAACCTGTTAGGCCTTTATGTAGTGTGGCTCCATGAGCAATGAGGTTTAAGTTAAAACACACACACACACACACACACACACACACACACACACACACACACACACACACACACACACACACACATCCCCATCCTAGATAGAGACAGATAGTTATGAATGATGTGGACGATGATGGAGAGATGTCCAGGTTGTGTGGCAGTGTGGAGTGTGACGTGTACAAACATCTCGAATGAAACATGAATTAACCAGCAGACCTGTGGAAAGAGCCAGTCAGAAAATGTGACACTGCTGAGCGTCATCTGCCTCTGTGTGTGTGTGTGTGTGTGTGTGTGTGTGGGTGTAATTTTAGCTCTGATTAATATTGCAGATCTGTCCAGGTGGTTTGCAGGGTGAATGTGTTGATAAGCTGCAACTGAACATATACTGTAGGTGTAACTGTTTACATTTTACATTTATATGCATTGTTTGTGTGTGTGTGTGTGTGTGTGTGTTACCTGTAGTACAGCTGGTGGGGGTGGTGCTGGAGGAGGAGGAGGAGGAGGAGGAGGGTTAGGCATGTCTGCTCTAACACACCTGCAAAGAACAGACCTACATCACATGGCGGTTTTCTACACTAGCAGCTCCTCAAAATCCCCAATTCTTTTTTTTTTAATTTGTGCTGGAATTCTGTTATATACTGTACTACTGCCTGTGCTGTCTGTTGATATGAGTGCAGTTAAACATAGATACTGTACCATTTGTATCGTTGTTTCTCGCTTCTCCATGTTACTCACACTGTAACGTTCCAAACATCAGCACAAGCACTATGAAGTCTATTGTTTCTTCATTCCACCCCACCCCCTTTTCTCCTAAAAGCAGGAAATTCGTCCATCATGACAACAGGAATTCAGCTTCCTCTCCAGGGTTAAGCTAGCTGGTTCTCCCACGATGGCCAACAGAACGTTCCCTGAAAACAACTGCATTTTACAGCATGCCTCTTTTCTGTAACCTCATAGCCTGTAATGAGAGACTGGGAAAACTGATCTCAGACCAGCGTTTCAGGGGCTTCTTCCCAGAGCCAGATGGCTCATTTAACAATGGAGGATATTGTTTGGGAAGTGTAAGTGCCTAACCTCTGGCAAGCCCACAGCCTTACAATGGAAGAAGCAAACCAGTGTGAGCTGAAAAACATGGTTGAGCAATGCAGCAGTGAAATTCCAGAACAAATCCAGTTATTATTTGTCTGTGTGTTCAGCTTTCTAGAGCAAACACACACAAAGCTGAATAATGAAGGATGTGAAATTTAAAGTAATAACTAAGTTTTAGGACATTTCTTCGCAGTTTGGTCATCAAACCTGATTAGGAGACGGACTGCACATCATCTGTTCTCGCATTCTGGGAAAGTTACCGCGAGTCGTGCCGAGAGAAGTGCGCTAGCTGAAAACAGGCTGCTTCTCCACAACAACTGAGCAATTCTCCAGAGCCTCATTAGGAACGTACACACTGGAGATGACGCAGACGTTTCTCCTCAAGGTCCTGTGTCTGGAAAGTTGAACGCGCTTGTGGTGTAGGATGTAATATTCTATTATACAGAAGTAACACACCTGTGCTGGAACCAGACAGTACGTAGTATAAGATGTGAATATCTCTTCTCTTGACCACAGGATGATACAACAGGAGAGTGAATAATAATAATAACTCATCAGAGTGACCAGCTCAGGGATGTGTTTAAACAGAGCCACACCACATCTACAGCCTTAAACCAAGACGCCGTGGTAAACGAGACTGGTTTATAAGCCAGCTTTTATCCTCTACAATAATCACATTAATCATTAAACATCCTCTGACTAGTTTTCACCTTCCTGCTCAACCACCGTGAGGATGTGTTTGATATGTTGTACAGACAGAGAGAGAGAGAGAGAGAGAGAGAGAGAGAGAGAGAGAGAGAGAGAGAGAGAGAGAGAGAGAGAGAGAGAGAGAGAGAGAGAGAGAGAGAGAGAGAGAGAGAGAGAGAGAGAGAGAGAGAGTCATGTCTATACATGATGGAAGTATGGACACAAAGGCTGCACACATTTCTTTGGGATAGTTTCAGGTATTTTTGTGGAGGTAGCTCTTATGGAGGTGCAAATGACTAAAACCTGCAACCTCTGATTAATGATGTTTCCCGTAAACCCCCTCAGAGTGACTGAACACTGGATAATCCTCTCTGAACATTCACTAGACAGCAGTGTGATAACCTCTCCACTTCCGTTTATTTGAGACTAAACCTCCATGGAGACGAGCTGGAGCTCTGCATCTACACCACATCCACCTGACCTTCTACACAGGATAAACAGCACGTCCGTAGTTAACTCACTGAGCGAGCTGTTGACGTTTAGAAAACCAAAGTTTACTTTACCTGAAACTCAAAGCAAGCCTTTAGCTGTCAGTCCTGGATGGTAGTGTCAGAGGAGCTCCCAGAGCTCAGCACACAGATCCTGTTACGCTCAGCCTGGGGTTATAATTAGACCAACAAGAAATAGACTACACAGCTCTTCTCTCTCTTTTTTTTTTTTTTTTTTAACTTTATCCTGGCCTAAAATCCACACACTCGACTTCTTTAAACTTCTTTCAGAAGAGTAAAAAACAGCTGCAGTGTAAAGTGCAGAAGTTCTGCAGATGTTCATCACTATCCCACACTATAGCGGTTCGCACTTGTGGCGCATGACGCAAACAGAACGCCATATGCAAATGAGGGAGGGGGAAGTGGGCGGGGCTACAGGGGAGGAAGTACGGTCTCACCTGTGATGCTGAGAATAAACAGGACAGTCTCATGGGCCAGTATTACAAGGCGTTTTATGAAACATTGTAATGGAAGTAAAGAATGCTCAGGGTCAGTGTGGGACAGTCACTGTGAACATGAATACTTTTGGGAGAATTTTTAAAACTAATCCTGACGCTAACTGTATTCACCCCCTAGTGGTAGAAAAGTGTAATCGCTGGTCAGCATAACTGACCCTAACTACTGGCTGTGGAGCTCACTGGAAAGTGCAGATGGTACAGATGAAATGTAAAGGATTTTTAAAAAAAAACAAAAAACAAAAAAAAAAAAACCACTTCTTGGGATGAGGCCTTGCAAGAAACACTTTGCTGAGAGTGATGAGTGTTTTATTATTATTATTATTATTATTATTATTATTATTATTATTATTATTTCAGCTTACTTCTACCAGCAGCTAGCATGACTTGTGAAACAAAAGCGAGCTATTTACTATATATATGGTGATTTGAGGGGGGTTCTATATGGAAATGGGCGTGACCATGCACCCAGCAAAGCAGATGAGCATGTGTGCTAAATGACAGTTGTCCAGTTTAAGAATTTCTGTTATGGCTACAGACAAAAACACAAAGTCAGTCACTAAGGATGGAAAACTCTCCATAAGGTCTTTAACATAAAAGTGGAAATGCAAACAAGTATTAAAAATTCAAGTTTAAATGAGTTTACTCTTTAATGGTAGCATCTGACACTGAGGGGTGTGTGTGTGTGTGAGTGTGAGTGTGAGAGAGAGAGAGAGAGAGAATGCTGTGACACAGGACTTGTCAGGCCTAAAGATCACAACCTGGAGCGTGGTGACTAACACCACAGCGCACCGTAACTGCAGTGGCTCTGCCGGCCTCGCTGCTCCACCCTGCACTGTACTTACGTCTTCACATACATGAGCAGTGACCTGTACTGTTTTTGTGTTTGTTTGTTTGGTATTAACATCAGAATTTTCATTTATTATTCAGATCTCTTTATTTACATTGTCATGCTGCATTTCAAAAACCTGATCAGAAGAACATATTTGCATTATTTTTTCTTCTTCAAGTGTTTAAAACCCATATTTAACTGTGCATCTGAAAATAGGAAAATTCCTTCTGTACTCCGTGTGATCTCCTTTAACCCTGATATTTCTATCATATCTGTGCTATGGTACATTCAGGTCTCTCTTCGCCACCGTTCCTGGTCTCATACAGCTCCATTGGAATTCAATCATCTCCTTCATTATCTATGTCTAGAGAGGTATAACAACTCCCACACAGTTTCTATCACATTTAAAGCTCTGTGTTCTGTCGCTAGTTCCTAAAAACAAATCTGTGTGTAACAAAATAACATCAAATATATACTTCATTTCCCTGCAAGCAGCAAAAATAGTAATCTTCACAAACCCCCATTTTTTTTTTGTTTTGTTTTTTAGAGTGCAATCGTTCAACCATCTTAATGAATATACATTATATAAAATCCTTCATAAAATATTTCGATTCCAAAATAGAAATAGAAAGTGAACTAAAGAGTTAAAACTTCATCTCTAAGAGAACGTGTGCTTGTGTCCACCTGCTCTGTGTCTGTCACAGATAGAGAAATAAACCAGCCTTATCTTCATTTAGGAGCAAGTTCAAGCCCTGACACTGTGTCCCTCAAGGCTTAATCATTTCAGTGCAACTCAGTTCCACACAGTGAAAAATCAAATCACTGAAGATAAATGACTAGGCTGTGGGCTAGTACGCTGGTCCAGCTCCTGCAGATGGAGGGCATTACTCAGCTTATTTAAGTCACATCCTACTTTTAGCTGCTCAGATGTGTTTTACATTCACATGTGCAGCTAATCAGCCACACGATACACTGATGGCGACTGATTACTGATCACAGTCATTTGCATGTTCTAGGTATTCATCCAGTCCAGAGTCTGGGATTTATAGCAGTCTTAACTACATGTTTAGTTCATGTTGCCTTTGCTTTGTGGCTCCGCCCTCTCCTTGCTGTCGTACTGCTCCGGTAGGCCCACGCGTGTATGGCGTTTCTCCTTGAAGCGGCCCGAGCGTGACACGCGCAGGTTGCGGCGGTTTGCGCTCTCGCTGAATGTTGGCTGCACGACGGAATCGTCGTAAGTGTCATCGGCTACAGCGGCTTGTCCTCCTGCTGCTTGGGAGCCGCTCACTGAGATATTCCTCTGCTCCGGAGTGGACACGGCTTGCTGGTCGGATTCGGTGGCCACGTAAGCCACCAGGTCCTGCTCTAGGATCGATGCCGATTCTCTGGCGGCTTTCCTCCTCTTTCCCACGAAGGACCTCCACCAAGGAGCCGTCTTTTCGGTCATTTTGTTTCAACACCTGAACAGACAGAGGTCATTGTCTTGGTGCTGTCATGAGAGATCTAGTAACAAAATTCTAATTCACATTTTTAGTTTTAATGGACACAATTTATAGTATTGGTTGCATCTTAGAGTATAGACAGGTATTATTAACACATTTATACAGCTGTGGCTATGTGTAACTGTGGAAACTCTTAGGCCTCAGCATACAGCATACAGCATTAGACTAATAATGTAATAATTTGTATTACATTTCAATACATATTTCATTCCTTTTTTTTTTTTTTTTTTTACAATTTGAGAAAATTTCTCAGTCAGCTGCTTGCCCCTGGCCCTGAAGCTTGCCCCTGTCCCAGTCCCGGTCCTGCACTACCCCAGTGTCCCCACCAGAGAGCGCAGCTCACACTGTGGTACTCACCGGTTAAAAAAAGTTGTTTAATAAGTTTCTATTACACCACAGTATGGTTCTACACATCTACTGTATCATCCTGAAACACTGTCAAGCTCACACAAAGCAAAATCATTAAAAGAACCTAAAGCTTCAACTCTTCTTAAATATCTTACAGAAAGAAAAGATCCAGTGAACCTCAGTCTAATGACTTCACCTTTAAAACATAAATATAATTATCATAGTTACAGTGACACACTTTCAGCTGTGTGTGTGTGCCTGAGAGAGAGAGAGAGAGAGAGAGAGAGAGAGAGAGAGAGAGAGAGAGAGAGATTTACCTAAACCCTTTTCCTGATATATTTACATTCCCTCAGTTCTCCCATGCGCTTTTATCCAAAGCAAGGAAGAGGTTCACAGTTAAAAACTTAACAGGGATTAAAACCCACAAACATCTGGTCTGAAAACCTACTGATCTCACGCGCTATAGTCGAAACCCTTCCGGCGTTTGTGTGTGTGTGTGTGTGTGTGTGTGTGTGTGTAGACTCCCTTGAGGTTTTAACAGGTAGTGATTCAAGCCGCGATCATGATCTCTCGACCTTCTTCCTAACCGACTCACCTGGATGTAGTGCAAGATAACACAAGATGCTCTAAAGTCCAGGGCCTGGGGCTCCTGCGCTCCTCATCTGCTGAACAAATCACCACACTACACACACTCCTGTGCTGCAGATCCTCTGAAGTCATACACACCCGGCTGGACGCTTTCATCGTTCATGATTGCGCTCTTGTCGCTAAACCGAATTCATTTCCCTGGGAGAGAAATGAGTCGGATTTCAGCAGTGTGAGCAGTGGACTCTTCCACCTAACCAGCTTTATAGCTCCGATGTGCTTTATTAGAACCTGTCTGATTCCGCCTCCGAAACCAGCACAACGCACCTGTCCTTTACTCTGATTGGTGGAGCGCCAGGATCGGTCACGTGGTCTACAGACAGGTAGGCCCGCTTTAGCACTGCTAGGGCACGGTGGTTGCCTGGGCAACGCGCAGCGAATCTCTGTCCTTCTTTCAGTTCGGCTTTTGTGTGTGTGTGTGTGTGTGTGTGTGTGTGTTTCCTCCACTGCCGTCCTCCTGTGCTAGGTGTGGAGCATTCTTGAGGTTTCTAAATGAGCCCAACCCTTTACTACAATGTCGCTGCTATTGACAGACGCCATGCAGGAGTTTAGAGAAGCAGCTCACTGTCGTCGTCTTTGACGTAGCCTGCTTTTTTTAGGAGCTCGGAAGTTTCATTGTGAAGCTGGTGCACGCTGTTGGTGAGTCTGTGCTACTGCCTCACTACACCACAGGACACTTCCTCTGGCCCTGACAGGGATCAAACAGGGACCGAGTGGGCACAAGGGCTTCGTTCTGATTGGCTGTGGCTGATGTAGGCCCACAGCAGTGCAGAATGCAGGGAGTGGGTTCGAGGTGCACCACTGAGCTGACCGCTGTCCTGGCAAGTCTTCAGACTGGCCATTTTTACACAGCCTCTGTTACACTTTACATTTTAGCACTGTTTTTAACACAGGCCTTTCAGTTCTCTGTGAGACAGCAGCAGTAGTCCGTCTTTGACACATTTCAAGTGATTTACATATTTGCCTTTTGGGAATAGCTATTACTGAATCCTTTATTCAAGGCAAGTCCATTTCCCATAACCTCTAGAGCTGCTATACAATCCACAAGCAGAGCGCAGCACTTAAAATGAGATTTTTAAATCATGAAAAAAATCATAAACGTGTGTCAGAGAGGGCTTTGTCTTTATTAGTCACATATACATTACAGCACAGTAAACTCAGTTCTTCACATATCCCATCCTTGGAGGTTGGGGTCAGAGCCAGCCATGATGCAGCACCCCTGGTGCAGGGTGGGTTAGGGGCCTTGCTCAAGGGCCCAATGGTGGCAGCTTGAACCCCAGTCTTCCGGTCAATGACCCAGAGCCTTAACCACTTGAGCTACCACCGCCCCTGCTTAATCTATGTCTGTATGAGAGATAGCTTTTACTCTGAAAATAATCAGACGATTTCAATTGGCTGATCTTTTATTTTTTGGATAATACATGTGGTGTGTCACACCAGCAGTGTTAGACCTCACTGCTACATGGTGTATCATTGAGAATAATGATCCCTAACATCATAGGAAAAGTTCACTATTAACCAAGCAGTTACCAATTACTCATCAGATCAACATTTATTCCCAGGAGCTAAGCATCACCTTCCACCTGGAGATCTCCTACCTCACATACCTCATATACCTCAAATACCATAGAGTTTAAAATGTTAATGTCAGTATGAGAAATGGAACTGTACTATACAGTAATTAAGCCACATCACATGAGCTATAGTGAATATCAACACTACTGTAGGTACAAGGCCACAGGTTATACCAGATAATCACTGGTAACCAAGTCATCTCAGGAAATCACTAGTAATCCATCAGGTAAACTCAGGTAATCAGGTAATCAGATAATCTCAGGTAATCAGGTAAACTCAGGTAATCTCAGGTAATCAGGTAATCTCAGGTAATCAGGTAAACTCAGGTAATCTCAGGTAATCAGGTAATCTCAGGTAAACTCAGGTAATCTCAGGTAATCAGGTAATCTCAGGTAAACTCAGGTAATCTCAGGTAATCTCAGGTAATCAGGTAAACTCAGGTAATCTCAGGTAATCAGGTAATCTCAGGTAATCTCAGGTAATCTCAGGTAATCAGATAATCTCAGGTAATCAGGTAAACTCAGGTA
>JAUCMX010000024.1:19284728-19297228 GCA_033459395.1 Hemibagrus guttatus | reverse complement strand
GGCTGAATTACAACAATTCTGCAAAGATGAGTGGGCCAAAATTCCTCCACAGCGCTGTAACAGACTCATTGCAAGTTATGGAAAACGCTTGATTGCAGTTGTTGCTGCTAAGGGTGGACCCAACCAGTTATTAGGCTTAGGGGGCAAATACTTTTTCACACAGGGCCATGTAGTTTTGGATTTTGTTTTCCCTTAATAATAAAAACCTTCATTTAAAAACTGCATGATGTGTTTACTTGTGTTATCTTTGACTAATATTTAAATGTGTTTGATTATCTGAAACATTAAAGTGTGACAAACATGCAAAAAAATAAGAAATCAGGAACACTTTTTCACACCACTGTATGTAGGTAAAATATCTACTTATATTAATGAGGAACACACTAGAATTCTAATAGATATGCTGTAGATAAAAAATTCAAAATAAACAAATATTTCACACATCACAAATTATACTTATTCACTACACACACACACACACACACACACACACACACACAGTATTTGTATTTGTGGCATACTTACATATTTGCGTGCATTGCTCAAGCTAAACAACTCTGATATGTTCATTTTAACCATTTCATTGTGTTTTTAGAAAACAGCAGGACTGAATCCCTGGTCATGGCTGAATGCTGGTCACTGGAGCAGCGGGCAGCAGACCGCAGGATGAGCTGTGGTATATTAGCGTGTGTGCAACATGGCTGAGTTGAGCTATGAGCAGCAGATGGCGCTGTTCTCATTGTCCTGTTCCTCACAGCTGTTGTCCTGCCTCCTCTGCACTCTTCTCAGGGTTACAGCGTGTGTTTGCACTAAAGTTACTTCTCTGTAAGATGAAAGAAGGTGAACTCTGCAGCAGTCTAAAGTCTCTCTCTCTCACCCCCCCTCATGGTTTTGATTGGTTCCAGATGTGCCCCCCCCTCCATCCCCCCGGGGGAACAGCACGCCCCACCAGTGTGAAGCCGGAGTGTTTGTTTCAATGATGTGGGTGAGACCCTGGAATACAAAAAGACTGAGAACATCACTGACGGCGTTCCTGTAACCATGGCAACAGGAATTTATAGCATGTTCATTCAGTGTGGAATAAGAAGAGGAAAATGTCAAAATGGCCAACAGAGGCAGTGTAGTGCTCAGATACTGATCTTAACTCCACTGTGCTGAGTAGGCTTAAACTCACACACACACACACACACACACACATTTTTGGGGGAATAGAAGGTAATTACCAAAACAGCTGCTGCTGCTGGTTCCAATCCTCTAAAATCTTTTCCCTCCTATCATGTTTGGCTTGTCCTGTCCTTTCCCCCTCTTCCTGTGCAGTCAGAGAACACATTCTGCCGTACGCCTCTGCTATACCTGCTACACTCATGCTAATATACCATTCTGAAAAAATGCATTGTTAACAAAATGCACCTTTTCTAAACATCCTCATGGCTGTCTGGGATTTTTTCCCCCGCGACCTAGAAAGTGCATTTAAACACTTTTATAAACACTTGTTTATTATTTTTAATCTTCTCTGGACACAATTGCTTTATTCTGCTCCGGGTTTCAGTGGATCCAGTGTCAATCCCGGGAACAGTGAAGGGGCAGAAGGTGGGAGATACCCCACACTGACAGTACGGTGCATTCAGGATCAGATTCCTGTTCCTCAGAGTGCATGTGCAGCAAATCCACTAAATACTGCTAATAAACTCACTCTAAATACTGTCTAAGTGTCATTTTCATGGGATTTTAGGCTGCAGTATTTCTGTAGGGTTTGTGTATTAGTGTGTGTGTGTGTGTGTGTGTGTGTGTGTGTGTGTGTGTGTGTGTGTGTGTGTTCAGGCGCTGCAGCTTTACAGCATGAGACATGTGCATTGTGAACTGTTCTCCATCACATTGCATGTGTTTCCAATCTAGCCTCCATCAGCATTCTCTTAGCCAAAGCTCATTACTGGAGACCCCACATCTGTGTGTGTGTGTGTGTGTGTGTGTGTGTGTGTGTGTGTGTGTGTGTGTGTGTGTGTGTGGTTGTTGAGTGATGAAGCCTTATGCTGCTAACAGTCCTCTGAAACAAACTTTTGCTTGCTTATTGTTCATATAGTGTTCGTAACTGTGATCTTGTTTGAGTCTATGTGTCGTGTGAGTGTTGTGAGGGTGTCGAGTGGGTGTCGAGAGAGTGTCGTGTGAGGGTGTCGTATGAGGGTGTCGTGTGAGTGTTTTGAGGGTGTTGTGAGGGTGTCGTCTGAGTGTTGTGCGAGTGTCATGTGAGTGAAGTGTGAGTGTTGTGTGAGTGAAGTGTGAGTGAAATGTGAGTGTTGTGAGAATGAAGTGTGTGTCATGAGAGTGAAGTGTGAGTGTCATGTGTCGTGTGAGTGAAGTGTGAGTGTTGTGTGAGTGTCCTGTGAGTGAAGTGTGTGTCATGTGAGTGTCATGTGAGTTGTGAGAGTGTCCTGTGAGTGAAGTGTGGTGTCGTGAGAGTGAAATGTGAGTGTTGTGAGAATGACGTGTGAGTGTCGTGAGAGTGAAGTGTGAGTGAAATGTGAGTGTTGTGAGAGTGAAGTGTGAGTGTCATGTGTCGTGTGAGTGTCGTGTGAGTGTTGTGAGAGTGTCGTGTGAGTGAAGTGTGGTGTCGTGTGAGTGTCATGTGAGTGAAGTGTGTGTTGTGAGAGTAAAGTGTGTGTTGTGAGAGTAAAGTGTGAGTGTCATGTGTCATGTGAGTGTTGTGTGAGTGAAGTGTGAGTGAATTGTGACTGTCGTGTGAGTGTTCTGTGAGGGTCATGTGAGTGTTGTGTAAGTGTTTTGTGAGTGGTGTGATTGTTGTGAGAGTTTCATGTGAGTGTTGTATGACTGATGTGTTAGTGTTGTGTGAGTGTTGTGCGAGTGTCATGTGACTTGTGCGAGTGTTGTGAGAGTTTCATGTGAGTGTTGTGTGACTGATATGTTAGTGTTGTGCGAGTGTTGTGCGAGTGTCGTGTGACTTGTGCGAGTGTCATGTGAGTGTTGTGTACGTGTCGTATGATTGGTGTGATTGTTGTGAGAGTTTCATGTTAGTGTTGTATGAGTGTTGTAGGAGTGTTGTGTGACTGTTGTGCGAGTGTCGTGAGTGTTGTGTGAGTGTCATGTGACTGTTTTGCTTCAGCACACAGCATTCACTGGTTTCACACTATTTATAAAATAGCACAATGGTATTATACAGTACACACATCATACCAAACATTTATTTCACTTTCAATACGTCACTCTTTTCTCTTAGTCTTTCTTATTCCACCAAGTGTGAGAGAGAGAGAGAGAGAGAGAGAGAGAGAGAGAGAGAGAGAGAGAGAGAGAGAGATTCTTTACTGCTTACCCTGATGATACATGCCTTTATTCTGTCATGTCTCTGACCAAATCTCCCATAGTCTCCTTCTGCACATAGATCAGATCACTCTCACACTCTCACACTCTCACACTCTCACACTCTCACACTCTCACACTCTCACACTCTCACACTCTCACACTCTCACACTCTCACACTCTCACACTCTCACACTCTCACACTCTCACACACAAAATGCAGACACCAGATTTTGTAGCCCTGCTTTGTCCAATTCATTGAGTATACAGGAAATGGCCTTCCTGACATAAAGAGGGTCTCTCACTGGACACATACAGAAAACACATACATAGGCTCCAGAGGAAGTGTGTGTGTGTGTGTGTGTGTGTGTGTGTGTGTGTGTGTGTGTGTGTGTGTACAGGGTCATCAGACTGGATCACTTCACTGAGAGGGGGCATTTAGAATGGGGCAAATTACTGACATATAAGACAAACACCAACACATACACACACACACACACACACACTTTCACTGTCGTCATTATCTATAGATGATGAGAGAGTGTACACGCTAGAAAAGTTCACCCCTGCATTAGACTGCAGCTTATGAAGCATCCTAGCTTTATGAGTTCTGGTCACTGACCTGTGTATGACCCGACCTCCACTTCCTTCACCCTGAACACGAACATACACTTATCACCATTCTTTATCTGGAGGAGGCTTTAGAACTCGGTTATCTCCTAAAGGATGTGGAAATAGGAGACATGTGGACCGTGCTTTTCCCTCACTGTCCTCTCTACAGTAATTAATAACCCTAACCCAGCCTGGGGAACCCCTGCCCCTCACTGGGCATGAGGCCTGAGACAGACATTTCAGCTGAAAAACTCTTTCTTGTGTTTTTTTCTACATCTCTGCTTTCTCTGAAGCGATTTCTCAAACAAGAAAAGAATGCAGTTCAGTCCCCATACAAACCCTCACGGGAAGCCAAGTCTGTTTTTCCCATATACCAGATGCGCGTGTGTGTGTGTGTGTGTGTGTGTGAGATTAGCAGACCGTTGTCCACATCTGGCCGCCGAGGGTAAAGGGGCGGGGCCATCTCAAACTCAAAGTTACGTGTGTGGGTGCGGGTGCGCGCGCGCGCTCGTGCGTGTGTGTGTGTGTGTGTGTGTAATCTGCACCAGATGACCACTTGTGGAACCAGAGTCCGAACGAGGCTCCGACTTTTTCCTCCTTCTCCACAAGCTGCCGCATGAAACCGGAACTCCCTCCCCCTGTGTAAAGCCATGAGGACTTTCTGACGCTGTCTGTCTTTTGTTTCTTCGCTAGCCGGATGTCGGGGACAGAGTGATGTCCATAGCGCGGGGACATGGCGAAGCGCGCTCTCTCTCATCTCGCTCTGTGGAACGCGGGCGCGCTCTCGCTGCTGCTGCTGTGCGCTCGCGCCGCTTGCCCTGAGCTCTGCGACTGTCCGCGCGCGCACCACGTCCTCTGCGCCAACCGCGGCCTGCGCGCCGTGCCCGAGAGCAACCGGGCCGTGCGCGTGCTCGGGCTCGCAGGGAACTTTATCGGTAACGTGAGCGCGCGCACTTTTTCGCGCTACGGACATCTGACGCGGCTCGAGCTGCAGTTCAACCGGATCCGGCGCGTGCATCCGAGAGCGTTCGAGAACCTCGTCGAGCTCGAGGAGCTTTATTTAGGACACAATCGCATCTCCAAGCTGCAGCCCGGGACTTTCGGGCCGTTGCAGAAACTCCGCGTGCTGTACGGTAATGATAATGACATCCGGATGCTGACCGGAGAGACACTCGGGAAGCTGAGGAGTTTGGTCCGGTTAAGACTGGATAAGAATGCTCTAGAGCTACTGAGCGAGTCCGTGTTTAAACACCTCTCCAGTCTGATGTTCCTGCACCTGGAATCCAATCAGCTCCGTCATATCCACCACAAAGCTTTTTCCGGTCTGACTAAACTCCAGTTCCTCAACCTGTCAGATAACAAGCTAACGCAGCTGCGCGAGACCTCCCAGTTCTCCCAGCTCAGGTCTTTAGTCACTCTGCTGCTCTCGGGAAACGGACTCACCCACGTCGGCGGTCACGTGTTTCAGAACCTCAGGAAGCTCACCATGCTGTCTCTGAGTAACAACAACATCGTCAGGCTGGAGAGCGGCACGCTGAAAGGACTCGCGCGTCTCCGGGAGCTCACGATCCACGGTAACAAGCTAGCGGAGATCCAGGCGGGTGTACTGGAGCCGCTCACGCGCGTCGAGCGGCTCGATCTCAGTGAGAACCGGATCACACACATCGACCCCGCCACGTTCACTCGCCTCACCCGCCTCAGCGTGCTGGATCTAAGCAACAACCGGCTCAGGAGGATCTCCGGTAACGCCTTCTCAACGAACGCCGCGCTCTTCCAGCTGGAGCTGAGCGGAAACCAGTGGAAGTGCGACTGTCACATGGAGAAGCTGAAGGCGTGGATGGCGGAAACGCGCGCCCGTGGAAGGTTCCTCACAGCGCTCGTGAGATGCCATCACCCGCCCGCACTCGAGGGGAAATATCTGGAGCATGTGAACGGCACGGAGCTGCTGGCGGGTCGGACCGGAAGCGGGTCCTGCCGAGCGGATGACGAGGAAGAAGTGATAGGCTCTCGTGGAGCAGGAGGTCGGGAGTCTCCAGGTGTAACGGAGGAGAGGCTGAAGAGAGGAGGAGAGACAGAGGAGGACATGGCGACCCGGGATGCTGAGGGACGTCACAAGAACCCGACGATTAAGAGAAAAAAAGAAGTGAAGCTCAGACCTGCGCCAAGTGCTTCTGCTAAAGCAAGCTCCTCCTCGGCTCTTGTCGGAACTCTGGCAACCAAAATGTTCCCTTTAACGAAGGAGAACATCAGCATGTGGGAGCTGCACGATACACTGCACAACCGCGTGCCACACACACACGTGCAGCATTACACAACCGGAAGTGTGGAGGTGACCGACGCGTGTCAGTTCAACCGGTACATCGTGAACGTGAGCGTGCACAACGTAACCTCCGAATCGACCACGGTGTCGTGGAGCACACCTGAGGACACACGCACTGTCCCGGGCCGAGCGCTGGTGTTCCGCGTCCTGTTCGACCGCTTTGGCCACTCGGTCCGTTTCCCGCGCTACGTTTATACTGGCGGCTCAGCTCGGGCAGTGACGCTGCAGGAGCTCCGCCCAGACTCCACCTACATCACCTGTGTGGAAAGCGTGGTGGGTGGTGCTTTGTGCCAGGTGGCACCGCGAGATCACTGTGCGGGTTTCGTCACTACGTCACCGTCAGCGAAAAGTGACGTCAAGCTTCAGCACGCGACCGCGGCGGTACTGGGGGCCAATGTGCTTCTGATCCTGCTGGTGGGAGGGGTCTGGCTAGGGCACGTCATAAGAAGGAGGATTAAAACCCGGAAGTCGTCGGCGCATACCCACGTGCGTCACATGTACTCCACTCGGAGGCCTTTCCGGTCTGCCATGGCAACCACGTGCGTCTCGTCTGAGTTCAGTGGGTACCAGAGCGGGCGTGAGGAGGGAGATCTGATCCAGTTTCCGGTTGACCGCTTTTTTGAAGGCTGAGATGATGATTCTGTAACCCCAAGAGGTTCTCTGACTAAATCTGTAACGTGAAGGTGTGTGTGTGTGTGTGTGTGTGTGTGTGTGTGTGTGTGTGTGTGTGTGTGTGTTAAATATTTATACAGCGCAAATATTGCTCATGTGTCTGTATCCACGTGTGCAGTCAGCAAGTAGACACAGAAAAAAACATGTTCTGTACTGTAATATATACAACTGTTACACAACCCTTTCTTTTACTCTACAGTTCTGTTTCATGTAACAGGAGTCTCGCGCTACAGTGTCCCATGTCTTCAGTGTGTGGATGGAATCTTCATGTGTCTCAGTGACTTGATGTCAGGAGAAGAGACACGATTTGCTCATTAAATATCTGTCATTAATCATAGCTTCATGTTTCCAAATAAACAGGAGCAGATGTACCGAAAGTGAGCAGTGAGAGTCTTTGCCTTTCTAGAGCATTTGTTTAGTGTTGTTTGCTTTATTATTGGTGCTGTTGTAATCCCTCAGTTACAGCTTTCAGTAAAAGTAACTTGCTCAACGTAATGTTTATTAAGGTTAAAATGATGATAATCCCACAGGTAATAAGAAAGACAACATGAATGTAGCTCAAGTTCTTTTATTAGAAATAGCAATAACATTTGTTAGTTAGCTGGTACAAAAATAAAGAAATATGGATATATATATATGGTTTTTTTGTTTTTTTTGGAAAACTGTACATTGAAAATATTGTCAGCTACAGCATTTAGATTGTGTTTCATCCTCCAGGTTTTAAACATGTAACACTACGCTGTATATGTATATGTGTGACCTAACGCACAAACGTGTAATGACACAGTGTCAGGGTTTTATTATCCGACTGATGAAGTGTGATTGTCTGCGGGAAATAAGGTACTTTTTTTATTTTCCTGCCTGTGTTCAGATGAAAACTGGACGATGGAGATTAGAAATACCTCAGCGTTGGTATCTGAATAATTCCTCATATACGGCATAAGTGAATGATATAAACGTATTTAAGGAAGCAGTGAAGATAGCTCAGTTTCATTTGGTACGTGACACCTGAGTTGTTCACTGACAAAAGCGCTCGGAGAACTGCTTCCGGAAAGACGAAGACATGTGTGTGGGTCAGAGCAGAAGGTGCAGGTGCGATCCAAAGCCGTACAAAACTATCTGTTTCTATTTACACTATCATACATTCCCCTGATCGCTAAGTACAAAAAGATCTCAGATCTTTCCACAGAGCTGTTTAGCTGAGGCAGAGAATAAAAAAACAAAAACAAAGAAAGTGCTAGAAAACACAAGGAACATACACACACACATATTGCCAGAAGTGAACACGTCCCTGAGGAAATCCCACTCGGCAAAAGTGACGGGAAGCGAGGGTGAGCTTGTCCAGTCGGCTTCTTCCCGTCAGTCACAGTGCGAGCGGATCCAGCGTTCCTGATGATCGGTCTGTACGGACGTCTCCTGTTTCTGACGCTTGACATCATTAACTGAGATGAATCATAGGGATTTTTGAGATTAATCATAATTATTGACTTCTACTATAACAGGCAGCAAATTCCCCTTTTCTCAGCCACTGAAATGGATTGGTGTGTCCAGACTGCCTTTAGGATGCGGCGTGTGAGCGTGTGCTGAGGTGTGTGTGTGCCGCTGTGGTGCTGGACGATGAGATGCTGTTGTGTTGGATGGTTTGTGTCTGAAGGGGACTTCCTGTCGGGCTGCCAACTGCACGTGAACATAAAGATCAAATCGGTTAGGCTCTACTGGATAGATTATGTGTGTATATGTACGCTACAGGACCACCGCTGACCAGATGCTAAGCAGCAGTTGTCCCTAATAAAGTGGCTGCTAAGTGTATATTCATATGACCATATATCTGACCCACAATGCTGAACGTCGAATACTACTGAAAGGGATGAGCAGTCAGAAACTGTGCGTGACAAATGGACGTGAGTGTAAGGTGTTCCTAATAATGTGACCACTAGTCATTTCTGTGTTTCTCACCTCGTGTTTCCCGTTGTCTCAGAGTAACAGGGCAGTCTTTATGTGCCAGCAGAAGCTGCTTTAGTTGAATGACCTCTGATTTGAGGAGTGTAACCTCGTTCTGAAACACAGACGTTAAAAAACGGTTAGAATCGGTCAGTGTGGAGTGGAGCGGTGCTGCCCGCGTCCATACGGGCAGGATCCCACTGCCCCACGCTCGCTCTCTGAACATTTACAGTGGAGGAGGAGTGGACAGGAAAGGTAACAACAGGGTTGCCAGGTTGTACATAAGAAATAAACACTGAACAGAGCGATGAGCCACGGCTGTTTCTGTACCTGGAGCTGCAGGTTAGTGTGTGTCAGTTCCTCCGCCTTCTTCTCCAGTGACATCACCCAGACTTTCCTCTTCTGTCGGCAGCGTGACGCCGCTGCTCGGTTCCTTTCGAGAAACTTGCGCCTGCGCTCGTCTGGGTCCTCGTCCGCTGTCCGTTTGCGTTTCCCTCCACTTGTCTGCGGAGGAGATTCTGCACACGTGATGTTTGTAGGAACTGGAGATATCTAAAAAAAAAAAAAAAACAACAACAAAATAAATAAACTCCTGACAAATCATGACAGTATCAGTCATAACAGCAGTCCTCTAAACATTCTATAGGAGGCGGGACCTGTGCAGGGATCGGGTGATGTGTCAGGTGTTTGGCTGGAGCTTGCGCTGGGCCCGGGGGCAGGTGTGCAGGGGGCGAATGGTGAGCACGGCTGTGAGGAGACTGCTCTTGGCTTCGATGCTGATGGGCGTGTCTCTGCTGTGACTGGCTGAGGCCGGGCTGCGGATACGACTGGTGAGGCAACGCTGGCACGTGTGACAGCGGAAGCCCCATCCTCACGTGCTGTGATGACATCACCTCCATCATGTGACCCATGGGGTTCTGGTCCCCGTTGGCTGGCTGGCTCTGGCACGACATTGACCTCTAATGGAAAGAGATCATGTGTCAGAACACTCCATTCATATATCTCGAGCCTGCTGGATGCCATCAGTTATATCTAAGGCTTTTATTTTGTAACTAAACCCTGGATGTCAGTGCGCAGCAGCTGGAACAGATCTTGTTGGTGTATCATAGTGGACACTAACTCTCCCCATATGGACAGTTTCTCCATGAGGGCAGTGTGATGGGATGTGCTGTACCTGGGCTGCGGGTCCTGTTCTGGAGACAGTAGGTCCTGGTAGGTCAGTCATGCTGGAGTCCATTGGTAACTGTGTGTTCATCTGATTTACAAAGAAGTTTAATGAGTTATCTCCTCACAGCACAGCAGGTCAAGAGAGCATTATAACTGTGGTCAGAGTAATACATGTCAGCCATGTTGTTATCCTGGGAAGGAGGTGAATGTGAAAGGACTTTTATTATATAATGAAAATTAAAGTTTAAAAAACAGCCACTTCCTTTATCCGGTCTGAGAATACTCACACACGCAGAGGAGGGAGCTTGCATGGCGCATGCCGCAGGGTGGCGCTGCTGGCTGTGAAGACAGCTGAGGTCTGGCCTTCAGACGGGGAGAGGGAAAGGTGGGATATTACCAGTACTAAAACAGTGTGTGTGTGTGTGTGTGTGTGTGTGTGTGTGTGTGTGTGTGTGTGTGTGTGCAGCAGTACTCACTGTGTGTTGCTGGTGCTGTGGCTGGGGTGTGTGTGTGTGTGTGTGTGTGCAGCAGTACTCACTGTGTGTTGGTGGTGCTGTGGCTGGTGTGTGTGTGTGTGTGTGTGTGTGTGTGTGTGTGTGTGCAGCAGTACTCACTGTGTGTTGCTGGTGCTGTGGCTGGTGTGTGTGTGTGTGTGTGTGTGTGTGTGTGTGCAGCAGTACTCACTGTGTGTTGGTGGTGCTGTGGCTGGTGTGTGTGTGTGTGTGTGTGTGTGTGTGTGTGTGTGTGTGTGCAGCAGTACTCACTGTGTGTTGGTGGTGCTGTGGCTGGTGTGTGTGTGTGTGTGTGTGCAGCAGTACTCACTGTGTGTTGGTGGTGCTGTGGCTGGTGTGTGTGTGTGTGTGTGTGTGCAGCAGTACTCATTGTGTGTTGGTGGTGCTGTGGCGTGTGTGTGTGTGTGTGTGTGTGTGTGTGTGCAGCAGTACTCACTGTGTGTTGGTGGTGCTGTGGCTGGTGTGTGTGTGTGTGTGTGTGTGTGTGTGCAGCAGTACTCACTGTGTGTTGGTGGTGCTGTGGCTGGTGTGTGTGTGTGTGTGTGTGTGTGTGTGTGTGTGTGTGTGTGTGTGTGCAGCAGTACTCACTGTGTGTTGGTGGTGCTGTGGCTGGTGTGTCGTACCATAGAGCAGTGAGATGAAGAGGTGTGTGTGTGGAGAAGGTTTGTGTGGAACTGAGCCAGGGCACACTGCTGCTGATGCTGGGAGCCATGACGCTCGCTCTGAGTCTGTCCTGAAGAACCCTGACCTGAGAAGGTCTAGGAGGAGAACAGAGTGAAGATGATGTTCCAGAACAACACACTCCTTAATAAAGCTCTGACTAACTTCCTCTTTAATACACATCTAATACAGAACCCTGCTGCTGTGTCTATTCAGAGAGCCTGACAGAGCCGCCATGTGTGTGTGTGTGTTTGTGTCGCTGTGTGTCACAGCGTGTGTGTGTCACAGTGTGTGTTTGTGTAGCTGTGTGTGCCTGTTTGTGTCGCTGTGTGTGTCGCAGTGTGTTTGTGTCACTGTGTGTCAGTGTGTGTTTGTGTCGCAGTGTGTGTCGCAGTGCGTGTTTGTGTCACTGTGTGTGTGTGTGTTTGTGTCGCAGTGTGTGTGTGTCAGTGCTTGTTTGTGTCGCTGTGTGTGTCGCAGTGTGTTTGTGTCACTGTGTGTCAGTGTGTGTTTGTGTCGCAGTGTTTGTCGCAGTGCGTGTTTGTGTCACTGTGTGTGTGTGTGTGTTTGTGTCGCAGTGTGTGTGTGTCAGTGCTTGTTTGTGTCGCTGTGTCTGTCAGTGCGTGTTTGTGTAGCTGTGTGTCAGTGCGTGTTTGTGTAGCTGTGTGACTGTGTGTGTGTGTCAGTGCGTGTTTGTGTCGCAGTGTGTGTGTCAGTGTGTTTCTTTCGCTGTGTGTGTGTGTGTCAGTGCGTGTTTGTGTAGCTGTGTGTGTGTGTCAGTGTGTATTTGTGTCACGGTGTGTTTGTGTAGCTGTGTGTGTGTGTCAGTGCGTGTTTGTGTCGCAGTGTGTGTGTCAGTGTGTTTCTTTCGCTGTGTGTGTGTGTGTGTCAGTGCGTGTTTGTGTAGCTGTGTGTGTGTGTCAGTGTGTATTTGTGTCACGGTGTGTTTGTTAGTGTGTGTTTGTGTAGCTGTGTGTGTGTGTCAGTGCGTGTTTGTGTAGCTGTGTGTGTCAGTGCGTGTTTGTGTAGCTGTGTGTGTCAGTGCGTGTTTGTGTAGCTGTGTGTGTGTGTGTGTGTCAGTGCGTGTTTGTGTAGCTGTGTGTGTGTGTCAGTGCGTGTTTGTGTAGCTGTGTGTGTGTGTGCGTGTTTGTGGCGCTGTGCGTGTCAGTATGTGTGTGTCACAGTGTGTGTGTGTCAGTGTGTTTGTGTTGCTGTTAATGTGTGTGCATGTCTGTGTCGCTGTATGTGTGTGTGTGTGCGCGTGTTTGTGTCACTGTGTGTGTTTGTGTCATTATGTGTGTGTG
>JAUCMX010000024.1:19277228-19282228 GCA_033459395.1 Hemibagrus guttatus | reverse complement strand
AGTCAGATGCAGTGGAGTGTATGTATTTATACAGCAGCTCCAGCACTCGCCTGATCTATTACTCTAATACACTCTCCTGTTGCTTTAACTACAACTCACTTCCAGACCAATCTTTCCACACGGTTCTCACCTGCTTTGTCTCCTCCTCATCTGATGCCTGATTGAGCTCCAGGTCACTGAAGAGTCCAACCTCCTCGCAGTTCCTCAGGAAGCGTGTTGGAGTCGGAGTCTGATCTACACGGCACACATACGCAACACACCAGCTGATGTATGAAGCGTTGATGAATAACATTAATGAAATTACTGAAGCGACTCTTTACTACAGGACACGAGGTGAAAACTCCAAGAGTCGCTGTAACAGAACTCATATCTGGCCCGACATTCCCGAGGAGGTTTTGGAAAACTGTGGGATGTTGCAGGAATAAAGCGAAGAGGCATGATCACCTACACCAGCCATTAGTGAGACATCGGCATAGCGCCACCCGCTGGCTCACGTGCCAACTACTTAATCCCACGGGATCATCAGATTCACAGTCTTTTCCACCACCATGTTCACCCGTGAAGGAATGTCTGTGTATCTGTGTGCGACTGGAAATGTCTTACCTGACAGTGTGTTGTCACACTTAATGGAAGAGAACTTGAGGGTCATCTCATGCTTGTGCCTGTGTATGATCAGATGATCTTCTCTTTGGAAGCGCTAGAGAAATCAGCAGAAATGCCTGGGATGAGTGTTCATCTGTTGCAGCGGTGCTAACACGCTCAGATAGTGTTGGGTGCCAATACATACACACAGCCAGAAGTGAAGTGGAGGAGCTGGGAATCCAGGTGTGACTCACCTGAGTGCATCCGGGTGCAGTGCATACATATGGCCCGTCCTGATCAGTGTTCATCACTGAGAGCTGAAGAGCCTACACACACACACACACACACACACACACACACACACACACACACACTGCAGTCACTTTTCAATAATAATGATAATAGAAATAATAAGCAGAAGAAGACTGTAGATGTATAAAGGGTAAGTATATAGTTTCCCGCTAAGGAATGGCTGATGCTGCTCAGAGGTTTTCCTCGGACACACACTGTAAGTCATCTACACCGTGGAGCTTGTGGTCACATGGGTTTGTGTTGCGTTCTCTCATCATCAGACCCTGCCTGACCAGTCCTTCTTCTACTAAAGCCACTATACTCCCTCAAACCCCACAGGTGGTGCTTCCAGGTCTTGTGTGATTTGGTGGCATGCTGTAAGGCCACTCCCCCTCAGCGCCGGAGTGGACTGACGTGTAGGTCACCCGGTGGTGATCAGCGTCCACATTAACTACAATCACTAACAAGGCTGAAGAGCTACTGGAATGAGGATTAGTGCTGGACTGGCTCAGGCAGCATTTCCCTGTTTAAACCATTATTACAGCATGAGGAGCAGTGCAGACTGATTCCTCTACCCCCCCCCCCCCCCCCCCCACACACACACACACACTCTCTGACTCATCTCAGTCGTCCAGTCTTTAACTGTCCAGTCGTGACATCAAACATGTCCCCAGACATACGATTTAATCCGTTAGTACTCGTCGAGTCGTCGTTTTATTCTTTTCATTTTATATGTTTGAACTCGTTTACTAGGGGCGTGACGTCATCATTAGAGCCTAATTAAACTGACGTGCGTTCAGGCAACTCACACCGCAGAGTGACGTCATGCCCACCGACCCCCCGTAGAGAGAAATTCCAGCGAGATTCAGTGTCCCGAGGAAAGTTAGGTGAAACACGTGTGTCACGGACGCGCCTCTAGCGACATGGACGAGTGCGTTTCTTTTATACGGAATAAAATCATTCGGTCCATCTCAGCGGAACACACACACACACACACACACACACACACACACACACACACACACACACACACGACGTATGGAGGAAGTCTAGACCTCAGTCCACCTGAACGCACTGCCTTGTGTAAAGTGTAGCTTATTAAAGGTCAGGACTCAAACCGTCGCACTTCCATAAGTTGTCTGAATGAGTGTGTGTGTGTGTGTGTGTGTGTGAGTGAGAGAGAGAGAGAGTGAGAGAGAGTCTGTCTGCCACATGCTGTCACAAGTCTTCAAATAGATTCATGAGCTCTGTCCATCAGCGGACACACACACACACACACACACACACACATTCTGTTCGTTTTTCTGTCTCTGAATATTCCTAGTTAAGTGTAGCAGAGTAAAAGTAACTTACCTGAACGCGCGCACAGACCGAGACGAGCGACGCTGCTCGCTGAAAGCCCGAGCGCCGGAGTGAGCGCGATTACGATATGATCTATTTACAGAAGCATTACATCACCGCGCGGTGACGTTACACGGGATTCCTGAACTTCTAAATCATTGCGGTCTGTTTTTTAGGAAGTGGTGGGCGGGGGTTTTGGCTCTCGAGCTCCCGCCCATCCAGAAGATGAAGCATCTCATTGGTCCACCAGCTCCGAGGCTGCTAGGGGAGGGGGCGTGGCTTGGTGACGCTGCTGCGCCAACAGCTGCGTTGAAGTGTGCGCGGGACAGTCCCCAGTCCTGACTGGCGAGCCATGCGCGTGCGTGTGTGGCGTCAGATAGTTTCCGCTCTGCTCCTGCTGGTCAGTGACTGTTACTATTACTGTCCGGCTTCTACTCTGTGTCGCTTATTATTATTATTATTATTGTTATTATTATTATTATTATTATTATTGTTGTTGTTGTTGTTGTTGTTGTTGTTGTTGTTGTTGTTGTTAAATGACTGTTGTTGATGACATGCCTGAGTATGATAGTCAATAACTGTCATTAAGATTTGATTTATGTCAATCAAATCTAAAGGGGCGTGGTCTCACTCATTCAAACAAATGTCCCACACGTCACGATGCAAACAGTACCAGATTCAGCTGAGCAAAAGTTGGCCTGCAGCTGCGAAAGGTCAAAGAAGGTAAACAAAACCATTTAAAGGTAAGAAAGCATTGTTACTCAGCACAAAGGATATGAAGTTTTGCGTGTCCTTTACATCAACACATTACTTAATTCAGGTACTACAGAACTATCCAGATGTACATCCAGATGTTCTTCTCTTTCATCACTGGGTGTGAATAACCGGCCAGCTTTCACACTGTAGAATGGAGCTGAGAGTGTCGGTGTGTGTGTGTGTGTGTGTGTGTGTGTGTGTGTGTGTGTGTGTGTGTGTGTGTGTGTGTGTGTGTGTATGTGTGAGCTCATGGCTCTGGTGATTCAGACCAACACAGCCTTTTTGTAGTTGGTGCCAAGATTTAAGAGAGAGAGGTGGGGGGGGGGACTTCAGAGGAACCTTAGATGAGAAAACAAGCTGATGACTCATCACAAGTCTACTCTAACATCCTAGTAGTCGTTTCCCTGGCAACCTCACAAAACAGGAAGGTGTGATGATGTCATATCAAGCCCAGTCTGCGTCTCCTCACGTATTTGCGAGTGTGAATCATTCACAAACACATGCACTGTAACACTGGGTTCAATCCAAACACCATGTACCTCTACAGCTATGTAAGACATCATCCAGTCTTATCTCATAGAGCCTGACCTGATAAAAACACGGGGTGGTCACAGAGCAAAAACACTGGGCAATAACTATGAGGGGCTTGAAACACCACAGAGAAGATCTACATAACTCTGAGATAAAAACTCTATGTTACACTATACTATACTACATTATACTGTTTACAACTTTGTCTTTGAGTAACTGTCCAGAACAATATCTAAAGCTAAAGCCTTCCTATTGTGTCAAGTCTTGCTTCTCCAAGTACTGCATGAGAGGGATAATAAAAACAAGTAAATCTATGTCCCTAAAGGTCTTCTTGTTGACATCAGGTTTCAATATATCAACTTTGTGAGTTATATAAGATCAATGTATAGTGTCATGGCAAAATATTTACTCCTGATTTCCTTTATTTTTTGCACATTTGCAACACTTAAAAATTCAGCTCTTTAAACAAAAGTGCTTGTATGATGAAGAGCACCTGAGTAAACACAAAACACACTTTTTAAATGTGGAGGCTAAGGTTATTGAAATAAAGCAGCCATTTTAAAGGCTCTCGGACAGTGTGAATCTTCCCTTGAAGTGTCCAGCTCACTAAAAGGCCACAGTGATTACTTGAAAGAACCCAGACAAACGTCTAAGGAGCTGCAGGCCTCGCTCAACTCGCATAAGGTTCATGATTCCACCAGTAGAGAGACTGGGGGAAAATGATATCCATCAGAGATTTTCATTTTATTTTCATTTTATTTGTATAGCACTTTTAAGAATGGACATTTTCTCAGTTTCTCGCTTTTTAAAATAATTCTCCAGTTATTTAACAAAACAGCGCACAAAAACATCAAAGATTAATTTTTATTATTGTGTGTGTGTGTGTGTGTGTGTGAATGCGTGTGTGTGCCTTGTGCTATTGTCTGTCAGGGACATGTATAATCCAGTGGAGGACTGAGTGTGTAATGTGCTCTTTAATCTTTTAGCCAGGCCTAGCTTAACGTCACACCTGCTAGCATCTAGCATCAGCGTCCTGGGCTTGAGCTGTGGGTGAGCAGATGGTTACATTTACTCCAGCTTTATGTAATGAAGTAATAAAATACCTCACACACACTGCACTGTCTGGGTATGCATTTATCAGGTGTGTGCATCTGTCAGGATGAGGATGAAGGACTAGTATGTGTGTGCATGTACTATATGTTTTATTTATGGCTTAAATCATTTTCAAATGTAAATACATGTTTATAGAAGTTGAAATATGTGTCCTGAGCAATTGTGCAATTGGCAATTGGCATCAACATTCATTGGCTACAGTCTTAAAATGATCATGTGGTGCGACTGTCTTATTTCTTTGATTTGCTTAAGATAGAGAGATTGATAGAGAGATTGATAGACATCAATAATTGATATAAAATTGTTCAAAATATAAACAAAATATTTATCCACAGATATCAATTGAAACTGCAGGAAAATACAATGAAAATAAACACAAACCTGTT
>JAUCMX010000024.1:19269728-19272228 GCA_033459395.1 Hemibagrus guttatus | reverse complement strand
CTCTCATTACACTCCAGAGGACAGTTACACTCCTTTCATTACACCCCAGAGGACAGTTACACTCCTCTCACCACACTCCAGAGGACAGTTACAGTCCTCTCATTACACTCCAGAGGACAGTTACACTCCTCTCCTTTCATTACACTCCAGAGGACAGTTACACTCCTCATCTCATTACACTCCAGAGGACAGTTACACCCCTGTCATTACACTCCAGAGGACAGTTACACTCCTCTCCTCTCATTACACTCCAGAGGACAGTTACACTCCCCTTATTACACTCCAGAGGACAGTTACACTGCTCTCATTACACTCTAAAGGGCAGTTACACTCCTCTCTGCTCATTACACTCCAGATTACAGTTACACTCCTCTCCTCTCATTACACTCCAGAGGACACTTACACTCCTGTCATTACACTCCAAAGGACAGTTACACTCCTCTCCTCTCATTACACTCCAGAGGACTGTTACACTCCTCTCATTACACTCCAGAGGACAGTTACACTCCCCTTATTACACTCCAGAGGACAGTTACACTGCTCTCATTACACTCTAGAGGACAGTTACACTCCTGTCATTACACTCCAGATTACAGTGACACTCCTCTCCTCTCATTACACTCCAGAGGACAGTTACACTCCTCTCATCTCATTACACTCCAGATGACAGTTACACTCCTCTCATTACACTCCAGAGGACAGTTACACTCCTTTCATTACACCCCAGAGGACAGTTACACTCTTCTCACCACACTCCAGAGGACAGTTACAGTCCTCTCATTACACTCCAGAGGACAGTTACACTCCTCTCCTCTCATTACACTCCAGAGGACAGTTACACTCCTCATCTCATTACACTCCAGAGGACAGTTACACCCCTGTCATTACACTCCAGAGGACAGTTACACTCCTCTCCTCTCATTACACTCCAGAGGACAGTTACACTCCCCTTATTACACGCCAGAGGACAGTTACACTCCTCTCCTCTCATTACACTCCAGAGGACAGTTACACTGCTCTCATTACACTCTAAAGGGCAGTTACACTCCTCTCCTCTCATTACACCCCAGAGGACAGTTACACTCCCCTTATTACACTCCAGAGGACAGTTACACTGCTCTCATTACACTCTAGAGGACAGTTACACTCCTCTCTGCTCATTACACTCCAGATTACAGTTACACTCCTCTCCTCTCATTACACTCCAGAGGACAGTTACACTGCTCTCATTACACTCCAGAGGACAGTTACACTCCTCTCATTACACTTCAGAGGACAGTTACACTCCTCTCTTCTCATTACCCTCGAGAGGACAGTTACAGTCCTCTCATTACACTCCAGAGGACAGTTACACTCCTCTCATCTCATTACACTCCAGATGACAGTTACACTTTTCTCATTACACTCCAGAGGACAGTTACACTCCTTTCATTACACCCCAGAGGACAGTTACACTCCTCTCCCCCAAACACTCCAGAGGACAGTTACAGTCCTCTCATTACACTCCAGAGGACAGTTACATTCCTCTCCTCTCATTACACTCCAGAGGACAGTTACACTCCTCATCTCATTACACTCCAAAGGACAGTTACACTCCTCTCATTACACTCCAGAGGACAGTTACACTCTCTCCTCTCATTACACTCCAGAGGACAGTTACACTCCTCTCCTTATTACACTCCAGAGGACAGTTACACTCCTCTCATCTCATTACACTCCAGAGGACAGTTACACTCCCTTCTCATTACACTCCAGAGGACAGTTACACTCCTCTCCTCTCATTACACTCCAGAGGACAGTTACACTCCTCTCATTACACTCCAGAGGACAGTTACTCTCTGTCATTACACTCCAGAGGACAGTTACACTCCTCTTATTACACTCCAGAGGACAGTTACACTCCTCTCATTACACTCAGAGGACAGTTACACTCCTCTCTCATTACACTCCAGAGGACAGTTACACTCCTCTCCTCTCATTACACTCCAGAGGACAGTTACACTCCTCTCATTACACTCCAGAGGACAGTTACACTCCTCTCATTACACTCCAGAGGACAGTTACACTCCTCTCCTCTCATTACACTCCAGAGGACAGTTACACTCCTCTCATTACACTCCAGAGGACAGTTACACTCCTGTCATTACACTCCAGAGGACAGTTACACTCCTCTCTCTCATTACACTCCAGAGGACAGTTACACTCTCTCCTCTCATTACACTCCAGAGGACAGTTACACTCCTCTTTCATTACACTCCAGAGGACAGTTACACTCCTCTCATTACACTCCAGAGGACAGTTACACTCCTCTCATTACACTCCAGAGGACAGTTACACTCTCTCTCATTACACTCCAGAGGACAGTTACACTCTTCTCCTCTCATTACACTCCAGAGGACAGTTACACTCCTCTCATTACACTTCAGAGGACATTTAAACGCTCCTCTCATTACACCCCAGAGGACAGTTACACTCCTTCTCATTACACTCCAGAGGACAG
>JAUCMX010000024.1:19214728-19264728 GCA_033459395.1 Hemibagrus guttatus | reverse complement strand
ATACATCTAAATGAGAGAGTGGAGGTTTTAAATAGTTTTCATTCTGCGTTATTGTGTGCAGATTATGTTGAGAACACGTATGTGTGTGTGTGTGTGTGTGTGTGTGTGTGTGTGTAGATTCATGACTGAAGCAGCACGCAGGGAGCAGGAGAACCAGAAGAAAAAGGTACAGCCAAAACTGGCGCTTTCAGTCACTGGAAATGTCTCCCGTAACATGTCCACACCCCCTCGCCATAGCAACGGCAGTCTGACCCCGCCTGTGACTCCGCCGATCACACCTTCATCTTCCTTCTGTAGCAGCACACCCACAGGTGTGTGTGTGTGTGTGTGTGTATGCAGTCAGGCCCAGTACAGATGTAGTGTGTTAGAGTTGGAGTGTGTTGGTGTTTGCGTGTGTTGGAGTTTGAGTGTGTTGGAGTTTGAGTGTGTTGGTGTTTGAGTGTGTTGGTGTTTGAGTGTGTTGGTGTATGAGTGTGTTGGAGTTTGAGTGTGTTGGAGTTTGAGTGTGTTGGAGTTTGAGTGTGTTGGTGTTTGAGTGTGTTGGTGTTTGAGTGTGTTGGAGTTTGAGTGTGTTGGTGTTTGAGTGTGTTGGTGTTTGAGTGTGTTGGTGTTTGAGTGTGTTGGAGTTTGAGTGTATTGGTGTTTGAGTGTGTTGGTGTTTGAGTGTGTTGGAGTTTGAGTGTCTTGGTGTTTGAGTGTCTTGGTGTTTGAGTGTATTAGAGTTTGAGTGTGTTGGTGTTTGAGTGTGTTGGTGTTTGAGTGTGTTGGAGTTTGAGTGTGTTGGTGTTTGAGTGTGTTGGTGTTTGAGTTTTTGGTTTGGTGTTTTGTTGAGTGTGTTGGTGTTTGAGTGTGTTGGTGTTTGAGTGTGTTGGTGTTTGAGTGTGTTGGTGTTTGAGTGTGTTGGAGTTTGAGTGTGTTGGAGTTTGAGTGTGTTGGAGTTTGAGTGTGTTGGTGTTTGAGTGTGTTGGTGTTTGAGTGTGTTGGAGTTTGAGTGTGTTGGAGTTTGAGTGTGTTGGAGTTTGAGTGTGTTGGTGTTTGAGTGTGTTGGAGTTTGAGTGTGTTAGAGTTTGAGTGTGTTGGTGTTTGAGTGTGTTGGAGTTTGAGTGTGTTGGTGTTTGAGTGTGTTGGTGTTTGAGTGTGTTGGTGTTTGAGTGTGTTGGTGTTTGAGTGTGTTGGTGTTTGAGTGTGTTGGAGTTTGAGTGTGTTAGAGTTTGAGTGTGTTGGTGTTTGAGTGTGTTAGAGTTTGAGTGTGTTGGAGTTTGAGTGTGTTGGAGTTTGAGTGTGTTGGAGTTTGAGTGTGTTGGAGTTTGAGTGTGTTAGAGTTTGAGTGTGTTGGTGTTTGAGTGTGTTGGAGTTTGAGTGTGTTAGAGTTTGAGTGTGTTGGTGTTTGAGTGTGTTAGAGTTTGAGTGTGTTGGAGTTTGAGTGTGTTGGAGTTTGAGTGTGTTGGAGTTTGAGTGTGTTGGAGTTTGAGTGTGTTAGAGTTTGAGTGTGTTGGAGTTTGAGTGTGTTGGAGTTTGAGTGTGTTGGAGTTTGAGTGTGTTGGAGTTTGAGTGTGTTAGAGTTTGAGTGTGTTGGTGTTTGAGTGTGTTGGTGTTTGAGTGTGTTGGAGTTTGAGTGTGTTGGAGTTTGAGTGTGTTGGAGTTTGAGTGTGTTGGTGTTTGAGTGTGTTGGTGTTTGAGTGTGTTGGAGTTTGAGTGTGTTGGAGTTTGAGTGTGTTGGAGTTTGAGTGTGTTGGAGTTTGAGTGTGTTGGAGTTTGAGTGTGTTGGTGTTTGAGTGTGTTGGTGTTTGACAGGGACTGTGTATCATATAGAGAGGCTATGATGCACTGTGTTGTATGGTCTGAGACTGATGATGATGGTTTGTGCTTCCCATTAGGCAGTGAGTGTGATGAAGAGGAGGTTGAGTATGAAGACTCAGACAGTGATGAGTCGTGGACTACAGAGAGTGCTATCAGTTCAGAGTCCATCCTGAGCTCCATGTGCATGAACGGAGGAGACGAGAAGCCCTTCGCCTGTCCAGTGCCTGGCTGCAAGAAGAGATACAAGGTGTGCACACAGACACAGCCATATGCAATACATGATATTATAATCATTATTATAATAAATAGCCATCTGTGGGGTCCAAGCACCCTTTACATGGTCAGTTTTTGGGCGAACTTTACAGAATAACAGAGTATAGACAAAGGTATTTATTTAGGCTAAGTTAGGCTAAGTTCACAGCTTCACTGCACTTACGGCTCCTGGGAAACCAGTACCCTACGGATGACCACGCCCCTGTGTTAGCACACCGCCTCAGATCTACTCCTGAACGAGGGTGTCACCTTTCATTTGAATCTGTCTATGTCATGTGTGATAGCTGTTCAAAGAAAGCTAGCGTCAACCCACCGCAACTGAGCGCTACGTGGCGCCGATTATTTAATTTGCCGCATATGTTGTGAAGCTCTGCTAAAAATCCTAGAACCAGTTAGCAGAAGAAACTTATCACAGAGTAGTGTTTTCTACGTTATATACATTTAAAATGGAAAACGTTCCACTGTTCTCACATCAGCATGCATATAATTGCTGTTCACTTCTTGCTTGTTCCTAACTTGGTGTCGTTTTCTCGTTGAAGAACGTGAACGGTATAAAGTATCACGCTAAGAACGGACACAGGACACAGATCCGAGTGAGGAAGCCCTTCAAGTGCCGCTGTGGGAAAAGCTACAAAACCTCTCAAGGGCTCAGACACCATACCATCAACTTCCACCCCCCACTGTGATCTCACACACACACACACACACACCTGATAATGTTTCAGAACATATCTCATACCCTTACTACAGCTGTTACTCACCTGCACACAATATGACATCAGATTCCAGCTGGTACCTTTTCTCTTCTCTTTTTTTTTTTTTTTTTTTTGTTTAAACAGGTCTGTACTATTTTGCACAAACCATTCGTATCATTCCTTTGTACATGCAGTGAGAATGGATCATTATCTGACCCTGCGCTGGTTCTGGATTGACCGTTCACTGACAGGATACAGTCATGCTTAAAAGTTGACATGTTTATATTTTTATTTACACATGTGTATATAATATCTATTAAGAAATCTTTAGCATGTGCATGTATTAGTAGTATTACTTCATATGTTTTAATGGATTTTCACACACACACACACACACACACACACACACACACACACACATTAAGTGAAATCTGTAACAATACAATGTGTGTAAAGACTAAAGGGGTCTGAATACTTTTGAATCCTGTCATATTTAGTTACTGCTCATAAATCAGATCGAATGGATTCAGACAGCGTTCACACCCCAGGTTTTTACTCACACTGTCTACTAAATTTTATTTCCTTGCACACACAGTAACCCATAATGACAAAACATTTTTCTAACAATGTTTGCATTTTTTTTTTTTTATATATCAGAAACCAAAATCTCTCATTTAGATGCATCAAAACTTTAATTCAGTACTGTGTAGAACAACTTCACCAGCAGGTCCAGCTCTGAGTCTTCTTGGCTCTTCTTGGACTCCACATGTCTCTACAAGCGTTCCACTCCAGCATTTGGGTCGTTTGTCCACTTCTTCCTGGCAGATCCTCTGAAGCTCAATGGGATCAGATGTGGAGGCGTCTGTGAGCTGCATCTTCAGCTCTCTCTACAGATGTTCTCTGGGATGAAGTCTGAGCTATTCCCGGACCACTCAAGGACCGTCAGAGACTTGTCCTGAAGCCACTGCAGAGTTGATGGAGGGTTGATGGTTGCTCTTCCAGTAGGTTCTCTCATGTCTGTGGAAGACTTCTGAAGCTCTGATAGAGTGGACACTGGGTTCTTTGTCATCTCCCTGACCATGGCCCTTCTGGCCTGGTTACTGTTTAGCCAGATGTCCAGCTTTAGGAAGAGTCCTGGTGGCTCCAAACCTCTTCCATTTCACAACGATGAAGCTCACTGAGGAACATTCAAAGCTTCAGAAATGGTTTTATTCCCTTACGGTGATCTGTGTCTCGTGAAGGTCTACAGACAGTTCTTTACGCTTCACGGCTTGGTTTTTGGTCTGACCTGCACTGTGAATTGTGGGATCTGATACAAACAGGCGTGTGCCTTTCTACAACATTGTCCAGCCAGCTGACTTGGCCACAGGTAAGATAATCATAGCCAACAGGACACAGCTGAGCTCAGCCTGGAGTCCCTTGAGCCCAAGGTCCGAGTACGTAGCTAAATGAGAGATTTCAGTTTTTCATTTTGAAGGAATTTGCAAACATGGTTTCCCATTGGGCATTCTGGATCATTTTGTATAGATCAGTGCCCCCCAAAAAATCAACTGTATTAATGTGAATCTGTAAAACTGCAGTGGTCACTGCTCAGTCTAACAGCTACACCTCTCATACTTGTGGCAGGAGCACAATCTGCAAACAAATCCACAAATACAGACCGAGAGATTCAGTTAACGTTCACATCAAACATCAGAACAGAGGAAATTTCTCAATGATTTCAGTGACTTTGATCTGATGAGCAGGTTTGTGTCAGTTCTGTGGGCAGCGACAGCTTGATGATGAGAAGATCAGAGGAGAAGCTCCACAGGAAGCCTAGGTGACTCAGATTTCCACTCTGTACATCAGACCACATCAGGTTCCTCTCCTGTCTATCAAGAACAGAAACGGGACAGCTGGAGATTGGACAGAGATCACAGCAGTCGAGTCACAGTCACACAGATCTCATTTCCCCCATTCTGATGTTTGACGTGAACATCACCTGGAGCTCTTCACCTGTATCCTGACTGAATAATTACCTGAGGAGCAGGTGTACAGGTGAATCCACTGGGCTCCTGTGATATTGATATTAATTTGACAAAAACAATCAAGATGATTTTACTGTCCAGAACCAATTGAAGAAGCCTAGTAAAGACAGGAAACAGGGCATTTCCACGGTTTGAGAATAAAGGAGAATAGCAGCAGGAGTTAGAGAGTAAGCTGCGTATTTACTCCAGATTCTGTGTTAGAATCAATTATTATTCAGCTCAGTTCAGATTTATTTATATCATGCTTTGAACAGCTTTCTTCTGCTGGGTTCAGGGAGATTATATATGCGAGGCGGAGTCAAATGAAAACCGGACTTTTTCATCACATCGCTGCTTGCACACAGGTGTCCGCAGAGTGTATGACTTTTCTACATAATCTCCATTTTATTTAAAGCAGGTGTTCTCTTGCATCACAAGGTTCCTCTGAAAACTGGGTGTGCAGCAACTGAAGCGAAGTTTTCATTTCTGTCACCTCCGTAACTGGATTCTACCGAAGAGAACCGATCAGAAACAACAGAAGTCTCAAGTAAACACACCTGCAATCCAACCGCACAAACTGCAGGTCTAATCTGATCCCATTGCAGAAAACAGCACTGACTATCACAGCAGCATCGTTTTGTGCAGAGATAACTCGGTTGTGGCTTTTTGTTTGTTTATTTTTTTTTTTTAAGTTTCATGTTGGAGAAAGGTTTCATTAGAAAGACATTAATCTCAGGTCCCAACACTGCCACCGCCACCACCACCACCACCACCACATGTTCCCCAGTGATGAACAGTGAGAAAAAGGGAAGACTCCACCCAGGGCTTCATCCACATGTTCTCTAGTGAAACATCTGGAGAGTGAGGGGATGATGAAGCGACTTCATGTCACTGGTTTTGTCTTGTGCCCTAAAGTAAGTGCTGAGTTATTGTGTGTGTGTGAGAGGGTAAGCATTGGATTGGTGGAGTAACCCAGCTGAACAGACCTGATACTAGTGTGTAATGCACTCTGCACTGTTGAGTGGATGTGTAGCTGTCAGTTCTTCATAGCTTTGTTGTGTTGTGGTTGAATCCTGCTGCTTGTTTGTGTCGTCGGGTGCAGAGAGTCTTCCTGTCTCGCTGCCCTGCACGACCTCTGCTAGTGTTTCACTGAAGTATTATGCTGATATGTTGCTGCCTCTTGTTATAGATAGATAGGTAGATGGATAGATAGATAGATATTCCCCCAGAGCAGTTAACCTGCCCCATTTCACATGTACTGTATGGTTTATAGTGTAAGCAGTACGTTCGACTCGCTGATTGTCAACCAAAAAGGGTGTCGAGTGCCATCTTCTACAGTAAAGAACGACTGACATGGCCGAACTGAGGCAATCTCACTGAAGTCGCTGAGAGTGCGATGTAAAAGTAAAGCCTTCACTAAAGAAGCGTCTCCCGGTGCTGCAGTCTAGTATTGTTTTTTTTGTTTTTTTTCTTGATGTCCCATCAGCACTTGGGTTCAGGAGAATCTCCTTCACCTGCTGCACCAAGCTGAGGTAGAACTCGAACCTCACTGTCGACTTCAAGAGCAGAACCCCCAACCACAAGGCACTGAGTTTGGAAAAGAAAACGGATCCCAGGCAAATGGTGGATGCTTACGAATGTGCAATAACCGTCTTCAAAAACATCACCACCAACGCCACCTTCACGCTGCCTCTCCATCACCCTGCTGACTAGCTAGCACACTAACTGATTACCCAGGTCAGCTTCATTCTGCTTGCACTACAAAGAAAAGAAGCTGTACATGTCACCAGAACAATCCATTACTGACTGAAACACACACACACACACACACACACACACACACACACACAGCGAGGGCAGGGTGGTGTTAGCAGTACAGGGACGTGTGAACACGTGCCATGACGGATACGTGTGAGGGAAAAGCCTCACGCCGTTTATACATCCGTCTGATTCCTGCAGTATTTAAACCGTAGTGTTTTTTGAACCCTACACGATGTGTCTGGTCATGGACCACATTTCAGGTGGTCAGTCGTGTGAGTTGTTATTGTAATGATAGTAGGATGAGCTGATGGACGGTCTAGATGCCAAAAAACCCATAGAGGATAAGCTGTGTGTGTGTGTGTGTGTGTGAGACAGTATAGTGAACAGTGCCAATTTTGATACTTGAACAGATGTATAGTTCTGGTTTCCCGTCGACGTGGTGTCACCTTTGGTGTCTCTTTTTCACTTTCTAGCCACACTCTGTGTACGTGGGAGTCGCTCGTACATATCAGTTTGTAGAGCAGCACCTTCACAGAGAGGATCTGTGTAACCGTGTCTCAGTAAATTTATACTTTGTACGTTTGGACTTCAGCTGTCTCTACGGCGCAGCCTGCAGTGCGAGAGGCGGTCTGATGTCCTGTAGAGTGAATGTATTGTAACCTCTTTGTAAAGTAGTTTTGGAATTCTATTTTCATACTACGTTTTGTGAAATATTTTTTCTGTGGCCAAATTTGTATAACTGGTTTTTGTGAATATGAAAGATTTGTTCAGGTGTCTTTATTTTAAAAGGTGTCTATGATATTTTGAAAAGGTGCAAAAAAAATAAATAAAGAGAAAAAGTGAATGAACGTGTGTGTGTTTCACTGAATGAAAGACGTCTCCCGAACGGACGAATGAACCAGAATCAACACCGTCCTGCTAGTATACAAGACTTCTGAGTGTAGTTAAAGAGTTTTTCATCTGCTAGACTGAACACACAAAAATCATGAGCTTTATGTGACTCTTTTATTTCTCTCACGTCCTAGCCAGGACACGTGGCGGGATTCAGAGAGCTGATATCCCCCAGAGTGAAATCTTTCTGCAACTTCAGGATGTTCCGTGTGGATCAGGAAATGGTGCCGTACGTCACAAGACCAGCTACAGAACGAAGCTGTTACATATCACACAGCAAAATGTTCAACACGACCTGCGTCGTCATATCGAATCAGACAGAAATACACTTCTCATCACACGTCTCTCTGAAGAGTCTAGATTTATACACGTAAAGCTCTTAGCTATCATTTTACAGTGCAACCAAATCTCGTAGCAGCTTTAAATGCATTCGGAATAAATAAAGTGTTCGGAAAGAAGAGTTTGAAAATAAAAGATCCATACCTGACACTTAGCAACCAAACATGTCTTTACGAGACAGTATTGTGTGTATGTGCAAATCTTAAATGGTAGTGATGTAAAAACATGCGGGCATTAGCACACAGGCAAGTAGCATCATCATCATCATCATCATCATTAAAAAGTGCTGAACTAAGCATGAACGCGCGCCTCCACTTTACAGTCGGGACTTTTCTACTCGAAGTTGTCAAAGTTGAGCACGTTGCTGTCGAAGTGAGTGAGGACGTGTTTCTCGTAGAGGTGCTGCTGACAGTCCAGAGGGAACTGCTCGCTGCACACCGGACACTCCCTCCAGTGAGACTCCACATGACGCTCGAAACTGCGCTGCTCAAAGTGCGGAGGGAAAATGACTTCACACAGAGGACAGCGCTTATGAACATCCGTCCTGAAACACACAGACACATGCAGGGTATCATCATCATCATCATCATCATCATCATGATGAAGCACTTTGAGTTCATTACCCCACTCTGTGAGTCTATCAGCACCTTGACCTTAACATTCCAGATCCATTAAGTCTGATATTCCTGTGATTGTCTGTCCCTGGTTTGGGAAACAGAATCTAGCAGTTTGCATATCAAAGTTCTTTAACAAAAATCACACTGACCTTGCTGAAGAGTAACATTTCTCTCGGTTTCATTGAGATCACGGTGAGGAAGCGCAGACTGCCAGCAGTGTGAGGTCTTACCTGGTGTCAAAACAAAAGCTTGAGCCGCTCTCATTCGATTCTGGACTCTGATGGTCGCAGACTGCTGGAGCTTCACCATCACCTCCCTGTTACAAGACAACAGCGCTCGGTTAACACACACACACACACCTTCATTTCCTGTTAACACACACACTCAGTGCCAGTCTTCAGTAATATCTAACTGCTGCTTCGCTTAATGAGTCTGATCTCATATTCACACACACACACACGCTTTCTCCTAAAAGCCACAGCTGTCTGCACGCAGTCGGTTCCCTGCAAAGGTTAATGGGCCTTTAATGCAGCAAATGAGAGAGGAAGAGAAACAGGTCGTGGTGGAATGGCAGCCTTGCCGAGCACAGGCCAACACCTCCACCAATTAGTACAGACCACGTCAGCCATGCTCGCTAACGAGTCTCTGCCCTCATCACTCTGATCCACTAATGAGCTGAAGAGAAAATGCCTTAATTGTGCTATTATGCAAATTCCCCGTTCTAGCGCTCCCCTTTAACCTGAAACGTCTAGCCGTAAAGAGCAAGACAGAGGATAGGGGAGAGAAAGAGGGAAGGAAAAGAGGAGAAAATCTGACAGGGCTGCAGTTGTGGAAACAAGACAGGCCCAGAAATCACAGCGATCGCAAAAACCTAATGATAATTGAACAAAAGCGCTTCTGACGTTGGGCCGCTCCTCAGCAGGGTTCTCCAGGCCGTCAGGAGGACTGAGACTGCGCAGCGGCTGACTGCAAACCACAGGACCCACCCACGGAGGCGGGGCTACAGGAGGGGGCCGGCAACTTTGCTGTGGGGACAAAGCCCCGTCCGCTCCGTCTAGGAGAAACAAACACAGGTTTCCATCATGTGATCTTGAATATCGTGCGAGAAGTCAACACTGTCTCCGAGTTCCAGCCCTGTGCTGAGCAGCTGATACGCACCGCGGGTGTTCTGATCACAGTACGGGTTTCCATACTGCAGCTCGGCAGGTTGCTGGGGCACAAGCGGAAGAGGGGGAGAGTCGTGAGGGTAGGGCAGAGGGTAACGCAACACCACAGGCTCCCTGACCTCTGACCTCTGTCCACAAGCGCCTTCCTCTCTGCCTGCACGTGAACGCAGCTCCTGAAAGGCAGAAACATGATTAGCGGTGCTGAGTGTGTACGGCTTCCTGTCCGGGTTTAAAAGCTTCACTCGTTAACACAGGGTCAGATTCACAGCACTGTACGCTTACCACTTCATGTGTAAACTGAGCTTCACGGCCACAGCATTTAACTGCCTTCTCTCCCACTAACTGCTCTATCGACACGCATCATCCCATCATTCCTGTCCTGAAACTACTGATATACCCATCAACTGGGCTTGAAAATGATAGGAAGATGAGCTTTCAGCATACATTTTCCTGTATAGTTGCCAAAAGAGGCCGGTGCCTGATTCAGTGTGATTCTGATCTGAACACCGAAACGTTCTGGAAAGCAGCTCCACCCGACTCCACCTGAGTGTTCTGATGAAGGTTTGTTATTATAGTGCTCAGTGTTTGATTCGTTCTCACCCAATTCCCTGAAACATACACGAGTGCCTATAGACAGGGATGTTCAACATAACACAAGCCCTGAAACCCATTCAGAGGAATCCGAACATCTGGGCTTCTGTTATTTAAAGACTTCAGCTGGAGTCGGCTGCTGCTTCTCAAATGAAAAACACTACTGTTAAAGAGCAAAAAAAAAGAAAAAAAAAAAAAAGCTCAGTCTTTATGTATCTCTGGTGTGGTGAAATCTCTTTCTTTCTCTTCTCCCTCTGTCACCCTCCATTTACCCCGAGAACTGGGGATCATGATTAGAGGAATTATTCCTCCAGTTAACATTTAACAGCAGTGCTGTAGCTAATAAGGGAGCTAGTGGTGGCATTTAGGCTGCTCTACAGGAGTCTAATCAAAATATGTCTCATTTTATTTCATCATCTCAATTTAAATACACCAGCGTTAGCCTTCTGGACCAGAGAAAATAGAGCCAACAGCTTTACCAGTGACTATTGAGACAAAAGAGACTGAAATATTACAAAATACTGGGAAAACTCTTACCTCTTCCAACTTCTCCTTTTCTTCCGTCACCTCAGCTAGACTCCCTCTCAGAGAACAGACCTCTCGATCCTTCTCGGCTAACTGTGCCTTTAAACACATCGACAAACACACACCTTAATCAAAAGCGTGTGATTCTAATCCCTGAGGAATTCTCTCAGTTATCTACATTAACAACAAACCAGTGAACTCTAATTAATCAGAGACTTTACACGCTGTCGGCTGGATCTGAAAAACATTCAGGAGAATATTCACAACTGTCTCCTAACTGGAAAAGCCATCTTGATCGTCAGTCATTAAAGATGATCCTTTACAATTCTGTCCATTTGTCCAGTTACTACTGAGGATGAAAAAATAAGGGGATTGTAAAAAAGTCTACACTTCACATCCTAAATGCTTCATTCCACATCCAGCGTGGTGGTGTACTGGGGCACAGTGGTGTGTGTGAGGACATGGGGTACAAAGTGTGTTCCTTCTGCTGGTCAGAGGTGAGTCTGACCACCTGGTCTGATCTACTGGATTTCTCTCCTTCTACAAGAGAAACAAGATTTCATGTCTGTATGCACTGATGAACCAGTAAAGTGTGTGTGTGTGTGTGTGTGTGTTTAAAAAGGCTGCAAATAAAAAACATTGATAGCCTTTGATGTTATCTCCTGCTCTGTCTAAGCACTCAGACTTGGGCAGCTCTTTATGACCTGCTCTCTCCTCCACTCAATCAGTGCAGTGTTTTATGACTCCTTACTTACACACACACACACACACACACACACACAGAAACTTGATATCAGTGTGAGTCAGGAAGTATAAATCAGCTCAGATCAGCTGAACATACTGGAGTGATGTGTGTGTATCGTACCTGAAACCGTTGCTCTTCATCAGCCAGCAGGAGTTTTAAGTTGTCGTTGATCACGCACTGCTCTCTCCACCTCTCCTCCATCCGAGCTAGCTCCGCCTCCACCGACACGCTAGTCTCCTCCCCTTCCTCTTGCTGCTCGTCCTTGCTAGTTTCTGTTTTTTCTCCCTCTCCCTCGTCCCTTTCTCCTTTAGTTTTTTGCTCGGCATACTCCTGAGTCTCAGGCTGCTTTGCTGTAAGATATGAGAATGCAGTTAAAGCCTTGACCACAGCACTCCAGTTCACACAGTAAGGGTACGACTCTGCACACCTGGAGCAGGTAACTCAGCGTTCGTCACATTCGGCTCCTGGGTGCTGTCTGTGGATGTGTCGTTCCTGCTGTAGTCCTGCACAAACAGATGTACACGAGGCACTTAACAATGGAGGATGTTCATTGCATATGCATACACACACACACACACACACACACACACACCTCCTGCTGTGTTTCCTGCCTCTGTGTAAGTTTGGTGACTTGTCTGCGCAGCCGCTGACACTCTCTGTACTTCTCCTTGTAGTGCTCTGCAGCCATCTGCAGTCTGAGCTTCAGCTCTTCCACCTCCTTGTGCAGTTCGGCCTCCAGCTCTGAGACGGCTTCTGCCCCTGCCTGTGAAGGGGTTTTTAAAACAGCTGTAAGCATACTGAGCAGATGTGGAGGCAGTACCCTCCACCATCGCTGCTCTGTACAGCAGAGCTGACTCTGAATATAAAGTGACAGTTCCTGTTAGTCTGGCGATGATATAGTATGTTTTATATGTTAGTGTTTGTAAACTGTTAGAGCATGATGCGAGTTCTATCGTTTCTGTCGTAATGAGACTTTACCGTTACCGAGATTACCGTTATTTGTAACGTTTGGCTCCTCAGCTCATACAGCTGGTCCTGGGTGATCCTGCACTCCTCCTGGGCTTCGGCTAAGCTGGTCCGGATGAGCTCAGCCTCTTGCCGGACACGCTGAAGCTCTGCCTTGGTGCGTTCATGCTCACTGGAGGCCTCGTGTAGCTGTGAATCCAGCATGGCCGCTCGCTGGTACGTGGCCTCCAGCTGCTCCTTCATCTGACGCAACTGCTCTATTAAATTCTACACACACACACACACACACACACACACACACACACACAGCAATCATTCATTTGGACATACACAATGTAAACCGTGACCACTGAGCACCCTAAATGTACTGTGTGTGTGTGTGTTGTTACGTTCTGATAAGAAGTGTTCACTTCTGCTGTGTATGGAGACTTTTGGGACACTCTGGAATATTACTAATACATGACCAGTAAGCTGTCTATGAAGTGATCATGTTAATTTGAAGCTCAACTGTCTGTGCAAGGTTTTAAGCAAGTAAGTGCTAATGTTCATTAATTCAACACTAATTTGTTCATTTAGAGCAGATGAATTATTTCTAGTAACTGGCCTTCCTGTTAGAAATGGTGTAGAACTCTGTGAGGGTAAATTAGAGCAAGTGCAGGACTACTAACTTACACTGTACACAGAACTATAGCTTGTGTGTGTGTGTGTCGTACTGCATCTGCAGGGTGTGTGTTTCTTTCTGCGTGGAGTCTGTGTAGCTCCTCTTGGTATTGTGAGATGGTGACCTCTCGGTTCAGCTCCACTGCCTTCAGCATCTGCAGCTCTGCACTCAGCTTCGTATTTTCTAGTTCAGCACTGCGCATGTGAGACTAAACACACACACACACACACACACACACAGCACGATGTAACTGGTCACAAAATGATAACCATTGAAAACCTACACACCAGTTGTTGCTTCGAAGTGAACTTCGCCAGATGCCGTAAGAGAGCACAGGAAGCACTCATGAGCATATGTGACATTCAGAGTAACACACAAACAAGTACTCTGAGACCAACACTGAGAAATACACTGACATACAACACACCTGAGCATCTCACACACACACTCCGTCAGTGTAGTACTCACTTTATACAGCTCCCTTTCATCTCTCTCGTTTTTCAGCTGAATCTCCAAATTATCCCTCTCCAGGGTCACCTTTTGTAACTTGCTCCTCAGACTGCACAACACACACACACACACACACACACACACACACACACACATTACAATGTAGTAAGAGTGTAAAAAGCTGTTTATTAAATGCTGTAGTAGACTTGTTTAAAATATTCCCTACCAATCCAACTCAGTCTCTTTAAGCACAGCTTTCTGTGTGATTCCTAGCAGGTCCTGCTCCAGCTGTTTCACTCCAGCTTGAGCTTTCTCTCTCTCCTCTCGCAGCCGTTGCTGTCGCTCCTGCCATTGGAAGAAGCAACAGTGGATGAAACACGGGTGCCAATCACACAGCTCCATGTAGATGATAACACACACACACACACACACACACGTCCTAGACGTCAAGAGTAGCGTACTGCTTTCAGTGAACCTTGTTCTAACGTGCCCATATTTAACCGGATCTGGCAACATCTGGATCTGACATCACACCCGCACACACACACACGCTCTTCCTTCAGGCGTTTAGTGACTGCTGGTGTTTTATAGCTGATTAACTTCAGCATTGCTACACATGTGTATAAAGGGCTTATAAAAATGTTGTAAAATTTGCAGCCACACAACGCTCTCATGATAACTAAAACAGGAGTAACTATATTCACTGGTTAGAGTGCACTGGAGTGATACACACACTACACACACTCTTTAGTGTCTTCATTACACAACTAAGTGAAAGCGTGTAGCTGTGAAACTCCCACTCTGTTATGGGAGTGTTAATGCTTCATATAGATATTATGATGGAGAGACACACACTCACACACACACTATTAAACCCATTACGCAGGAGACACAAGGGGGTGCCGCAACACCACTATACTTCCCCCTGACATCCTGCTCCTCCAGCACTTTTTATTACTCTGAGTGCCTGCTAGTGGAATCTCCACAGGAAGCACTAAAGCCTGAACATGACTGAAAGAGCATTACAAGCAATAAAGCCTCATATTTACTCAAGCTTAGGAACAGAGACAGAACATGTGTAAATAAGAAAATTGTAACAGCATGTGGGTGAAGGGAAGAGACGGGGGGGGGGGGAGAGAGAGAGAGAGAGGAGAGAGAGAGAGAGAGAGAGAGAGAGAGAGAGAATAAATAGAGCGGAGGAAGGGAAACATGTAAACAATCTTCATATGAATCAGAGCCTCCTGATCACTATTTATTAGCTTTTTCAGCATCCCCCATTTTCACTGTACACTCACACTCATTCATTTTCTCTGAATGGATTGAGAAAGGTCACACACGCGCACACACACACACACACACACACACACACGCACACACGTTATCTGATCAACTAAAGTGCTTTCTGGGAGTGCCCTGTGTGTTCCCACTGGCAGACATAGAGACAAATGGAGACAGTGAGTCTTCCTTCAGACATGCATGTGGTGGAAAGCTTTGATGTGGAGAACTTCACCAGTCTGTAACAGAGTGTGTGTGTGTGTGTGTGTGTGTACCTGATTGTGTTGTGTCTGTTCTTCTTTAAGTTGGTCCCTCTCTTGCGTGAGCAGGCAAACAGCTTTTTGCAGCTCCCTGCATTCCTGCTGAACTTCCTCCACACGCCGCTACACACACACACACACACACACACACACGACATGTTGTGATATGTATTTATATCTTTGTTAAGTATCCATTATTAGTCACATACATATTACTGCACAGTGAAATTCTTTCTTCGCATTTCCCTTCCTTGGAGATTGGGGTCAGAGAACAGGGTCAGCCATGATACAGCTCCCCTGAATTGGGGGCCTTGCTCAAGGGCCCAATGGTGGCAGCTTGGCGATGCTGGGGCTTGAACCCCTGATCTTCTGGTAACACAAAGGTGTGTGTACACAAGCAGGTTTACCTCGAGTAGTCCAGTTTTGGTTGTGACCACCAGTATGTCTGAATTCCCATCATCCTCCACAGTCAGTAGCTCCTCCCCCGTGGGGGTGGGCGGTCGGAACTGGAAGGGTGTGCTGGCCCCTCGGATTTCCCCCAAGTGTGTGACATAGCAGAACTGGTAAAACTCGCCATCGCTACGGGGAACGTAGTAACCTGCGAACCCAGACAGTCAGAGTGCTGTCAAGCTGCTAGTGGCGGCGTATAGAAACACTGCTCAGGTTTCTAGAGCTGATTCTCTCACAATACGTGCTTCTTGTGTGTACCTTGGAAGACAAGAACCCTGTGGACAGTGGACCCTTCAGTGTAGTTCTCAGGCATGGGAGACCACAGGAAGGTGTAGTAGTCTCGTGCACTGCTCCAACCCACCTACACACACACACACACACACAAATGAAGCTCCATAACCTAATAAAATGACAACAAAAGCAATAGACCTGAGAGAAAAAGGAAGTGTGACTGCTAATAAAGGCATTAACGCAACGTTATCCTGTTATCCTCATAAAGTTAATGAGCATAATGATGGCAACCTCCACATGTAAAAACTTCAGACATGTTAAAGGTGTCATTAGCGATAGCTGTGTTATTATCATATTCTCTTTTACAGCCTGTAAATATCACAGAGATGGAGATACAGGGGAGCTGTTAGATAGCTGTTAAAAGGTGTGTGAGTGTGTGTGTGTAAAAGAGAGAGAGAGAGAGAGAGAGAGAGAGAGAGAGAGAGAGAGACAGTTGGAGTGATTATGGCTGAGAAGCAGTTTCAGGTGAAAGCCTGTACCTGTGCACAGATCCAGCATGAACAGAGGAACGCACACACCCTGACATTACACCACTGACAATCACAATATATCATGACTATCGCTCTGCTTTGTGGAAAAATATTCAGCTTTCATCTGAAACACAGCAAAGCATAAATAACCGTATAATTATACAGCAGGAGTGTGTGTGTATGTGTGTGTGTGTGTGCTCTGCAGGTGTGTGCGTGCTTCACACAGTCGTTGCTTGCAGGTACAGGACTGATAAATGATGAATAAAAATAATAAGAGGGTGGATGTGACCATCCATCATGTGTGTGAGGAACATTCCACAAGTGTGTGACAGCTTAATTACACACTGCCTGCTCGTCTGAAGGAGAGAAAGATAAGCAAGTCAGAGAGAATGAGCGAGACACACAACACGGCTCGATCACACACAGCGCTTTTGTGTTAACGGAAGGTAAAGTGGGGCATCCAACAAATGATCCGTGCTTTACGTGGAAGTTTAACATACATACGTAGGTGATCCATCGTTCACTCGGTATCTACGGGAGTCTTTTTGGACACGCCCATTTTAACATACCTACACAGGTGCATACACAACAGCAGCAGCAGCCAAAACGGCTACAAATGAAATAGAACCTTGATTTGTTACTTTAACGAGTTCATGAAATAACCCAGAGCCATCTTTAGGTTTTAGAGCAAATCTTATTACTGTACAATCCAGGAGATTATATTAATGTTTCTCATATTCTGAGCAAAAACAAATAAAAATATAAATAAATCCACACAAATTATAATGCTCAGTATTACAGCAGAGGAAGATGGAATCAGATGGAATGATCACTACCACTTGGGGGAGCCAGTGGCACACTGTGTGTGTGTGTGTGTGTGTGTTTAAACCCCCAGATTAAACTGATTAAACATTCTCTAAAGAAGACAAGGAAGCCTAAGAACAGGTGACTCAACCAGTGATAAAACACATATACACAAGAAAACAAGAAACATCTAGAAAGCGCACTCCACTGGATCCTGCTCCATCTAACACTCAGTTAACTTCCATAGAGAAGCCTGCCACCTGCAGCTAGGAAACAAGCACACACACACACACACACACACACACACACACACACACACACAACGCATGCACCCCCCCCCCCCCCCACTAAACTGACTGAGCCAGCTCAAAGCTAACCATCAAAAGACTAATAGGGTGTGGATTAACCATGTATTTCCAAATCACTTTTCCTCCCATTAACCTCTACGCTTATCCCAGCTCTGTCAGATCTGGTGGATTTGAAGTTAGTTTTTAACGCTGTCTATAAACTGTGGCTTTAACCTCACAAGATGCCAAGTTTCCACTCGTCTGTTTCAATCGAAGCACGATGAAATGCCTTAATGAAAGTGGAACCGGGGTGAAGATGAGAAAATGGGAAAGGGGTGGAGACACCAAAAACCCGTTCCAGCTGTAATGCACAGAGACAAAAAATGAAGCTCGCACTCGCATTGGGTTAGAATCTGATGAGTTAAAGAGGAAGAGTGTGTGTGTGTGTGTGTGTGTCTACATGCTAACCTTAAAGATGCCAACCCAATCTTTGGGGTGGGGGGTGATGAAAGGTGTGAGCGTGTAGTGGCACTCCAGTGCTGCCTGAGGCAGGAAACTCTTCCCCACATTCTGGAAGATCACATGGGCGAAGTTCGACATCTCCATGACTGAACTTCCGCCTCCACCTGGAGCTGCTGCTGTGTCACTGGCTGATGACATCATAGACGTTTGCTGCTAGTCGTCTACCTACGTACACAAAAAACCAAGGAGAGAAAACCAAACCTGAAGACACAGATCACATACATTATATGGGCAAAAGAATGTGCACCCCTGATCACCACATCCATATCTAGTTCTATGGAAAGACTTTGCAAAAGAGTGGAGCTTCTCATAACAGCAAAGGGGGAATGATACAGGAGCGGGATGGTCAGGGGTGCACATACTTTTTCGTATCAGCCAATCACGTGGCAGCGGCACAATGCATGAAGCCATGCAGGCAGAATGTGATCTAGGTGTTTTGACCGAGGCATGGTGTGTACAGGTGTAGAAGTGTTTCTTCTTCTTCTTTTCACAAGGTAAATTATCCTGAAGCCGGCTTTCTCTCGCCATGACCTTTCGCTAATCAGTCTCCAGGTCTTATAGCTGCGGCACAAGCTAGAATGCTGACCGCACAGACACGTGAGAAGGACAGTGCTCTGTCCTGACATCCCTCAGCACAGGAAATCAGACATGACACTGAGGGAGGTGTCTGCTGCAGCTTCATCTGATCCGGACCTGGCCTCCATATGTGCAACGATCACATGGACCACACCTCTCTGACATGACTGGACACTGAGGAACTTCTTCCAGAATGACCAGTGTGCTGTCCATCCAGTGCAGTGAGGCCAAGGGCTTGTGCGGACGGTTAAGCTAGGAAAAAAGTGTGCACACGTGAGCTGGTGTCCAAGTGCACGCCAGTGTGGAGCAATGCGGTGATGCTGGTGTGGGAAACGGACAGCAGCTCGAGCTCTACACGGTGACGAGGAACGACTGCGTATCCTGCGCTGTGTCATCGCCCACTGTGACGGAGCTAACAAGCTAGCTAGCGTTAGCCACAGAGCAGAGACGCGTCTTCGAGTGCGGCACGCTAACGCTGATTTATCTAGTAAATGAACAGTGTACCTCTGGTCCATGTTTGCCGGCGCACAGAGCTTTCTGAATGAGCTAAAGCTGGTGTGTTAGCAACACATGAGAGTGACAGCTCCACTGCTCGTCAACACGGCGGTGCGGGACTCTCTGTGACGTCACATCCCTTCCAGCGGCTCCTGCTCTCCGATTGGTCCGAATCTGCATACTACAGTACTACAGAGTATGTCAGGATAGTGCGCAGCCGTCAGCTGCTCACCGCTAGGGCTGCACTTTCCCTACTAACGTTCCATACTGTAGGGTAGTGCGCGCTTCCGGATGTACACTGATCTAATCACGTATGATTCACACAAACACACACACACACACACACACACACACGCAAGATATTTAAATACACTATACGGCCAAAAGTATGTACCCTGATCATCATACTCATAATTAGTTTCAACTCCACAATGTTACCACTGCCTGATGGGTTCGCCTGACTCCTTCCGCTCTTCAGATCCGATCCATCCTGATGCTCTGCTTCTGCTTGGAGCCTCCTGAAACCCTAGCCTGAAGCTGAGATCGCTGTGGATGGTACTACATAGACACCAGAGACAGCTGTGGACCTCCTTCCTCAGACAGCATTCACATCATTTTACACTCAAGTCTCCATCATGGAACAGTTGATAACTTCACTTTGACACTATAGCACATTTATGCAGTGTTTATAGAACATTTATACAATGTTTATAGAACATTTATACAGTGATTTTAATGATGGCCAAAAGCGTGTGACAAAAGCAGCTTTATAGAAATATCTACAGTTTAATTGAATCCAAATTGAGAGGCGAGGTGGCAAGGAAGAAATCCCTGAGTCTGCTGAACGGGTCATGACATGATTATCGGTCATTTTTTATTTCATTATTGCAGTATCTGTAAGTCTATAAACACTGTATAAATTTTCTATAATCACTGTATAAATTTTCTATAATCACTGTATAAATGTTCTATAATCACTGTGTATAAATGTTCTATAATCACTGTGTTAGAATGAAATCCTCTCTTTTTGTATCTTTCCTTTGGTAAGCTATGTCTCATATGTTATGTACTCACTGTGTGATTCAACCGTCAAGTATGTAACCTTACTTATACCTTTGGGAATACACCTGGCAACTGTGCTATTATGATTAATTACCTTATAGTTATCCTCTGAAGCATTTTCTGTAAAGAACTGTCATTATACTATCATTTACTATAACTGTCCGAATACTTATGAACATGCCCTATGTGCACACCTCCTTCGTGAAATATGTGCCTGTTTTGCAAGAATGACCCTCCCACATGTGTGTTTGTATCACAGTATAAATACTTCTGTCCTTCTCATAATAAACCGGAGCTATCTTGGTAAACTGAGACTCTAGTCTCTTTATTGGGATATCTCTCCAGGCCTGTCTTTTGCAGATCTTCAGCTGCTGGGTACCTGTGTCTACTGTTTGATAGAATTGACAACCTCTGAAAGAACTGATTTATCCTTTTGTTGTAACACACTGTATAAATGTTCTATAAACACTATAAATGTTCTATAAACACTTTATAAATGTTCAATAATCACTGTATAAATGTTCTATAAACACTTTATAAATGTTCAATAATCACTGTATAAATGTTCTATAAACACTTTATAAATGTTCTATAAACACTTTATAAATGTTCAATAATCACTGTATAAATGTTCTATAAACACTGTATAAATGTTCTATAAACACTATAAATGTTCTATAAACACTTTATAAATGTTCAATAATCACTGTATAAATGTTCTATAAACACTTTATAAATGTTCTATAAACACTTTATAAATGTTCAATAATAATCACTGTGGGGGGGCACGGTGGCTTAGTGGTTAGCACGTTTGCCTCACACCTCCAGGGTTGGGGGCTCGATTCCCGCCTCCGCCATGTGTGTGTGGAGTTGGCATGTTCTCCCCGTGCCTCGGTGGTTTCCTCCGGGTACTCCGGTTTCCTCCCCCAGTCCAAAGACATGCATGGTAGGTTGATTGGCATCTCTAAATTGTCCGTAGTGTGTGATTGCGTGTGTGAATGAGAGAGTGTGTGTGCCCTGCGATGGGTTGGCACTCCGTCCAGGGTGTATCCTGCCTTGATGCCCAGTGACGCCTGAGACAGGCTCCCCGTGACCCGAGAATAGTTCGGATAAGCGGCAGACAATGAATGAATGAATGAATAATCACTGTATAAATGTGCTATAAACACTGTATAAATGTTCTATAAACAGTAGATTTAGATGAATTCATGGAATCATTTCACAGTGATTTATAGAGTATCACTCATGTAAAACTGTACACGTACATGATGGACAGGTACACATTAATGATCGGCCAAAACCCATTATCCCTTTAACCCAACTCTCTCACCTAGCAGTTATTTATGCAATTGACTACATTAATAGTATTTTGGGATTTTAAACTACCAATTCATGCAAATTAGTGATGAGTTTTAATGAAGGTGATGGCTATTATATCCATTTCATTCATATGGATATTGGTTATCCAATGAGTCACTTCTAGAAACTTAACCTGTTTTCACTAACTCACTGAACTGACCACTCCATGCGGGTCAGTCTATCTGTCTATCTAATCTGCAAATATTTCGATTTCATGTTGATTTTAGATAGCAACTAAGAGATTTGGAATGAAACTCCTGTAACTGCCAGTGAATTCAGGGGAAGATCTTGGTTGGTCTGTTGCAATGTCAGTCAAATGGATTTTTCTCTCTTTTAGTGTGTTCTAGGCTCCCTCTATATAACAAATTCACAAATAACTCAGCAGCAACACTCAGCAATTACAGATGAACATCTAATTAAGGTGCATCAGGAACAAAGGAGCATAAAAAGCCAAGAAACTTTTTCATGTGATGTTAGGCTTGAGCTGGACTACTGTCCTCCAGACCCTGCCTACTGATGTCTGACTGGATGTTTAATGATGGTGACACTAGACAGGCAGAAAGGCTTTAAAGGGAGAGCGCTGTGTGAGTCTCTGAACTACTCTGGCAGTGAGGCATTTTTCCCGATACTGTTATAAACAATAGAAACATGACATGAACACAGGGATATGAAGAATTGTACATTTACTCTATGCACTGCTGCTGTTTGTGAACGCATGTATTTATACACAAACTGCTAACTTAAAGAGCTTCTAGTCTAATAAGAGCCATGTGTCTACTCAGAGCAGTCATAAACACAGCTCTCCTGTACGTGTGATCTGAGCAGAATGACACAACAGCTGTCCAGAAGGTGGCAGTCCATCCACCCTGATGCCAGCCTGAGACACACACACACACACACACACACACACACACACACACACACACGCATATACAGTACACAGGGCCATTTTTCTTTTATTGTTGAAAAGTTCTGTTAGGGAGTTTAACTGCAATAAAGTGTAAATGTCTATACCTTCCTGTACATTGCTTTCCCCTGAACAGTCCCTTGTATACTTGTGTGTGTGTGTGTGTGTGTGTGTGTGTGTGTGTGTGTGTGTGTTTTCGAGGTATTTATTCACTTTTAGACCTAAGTGGTCTTTTGATAATTTTATTTTCTTGGGTGTTCTCTGTGTGCGTCACTAAGGTTTGGCATGCCACACTGTGCTGCTTGAATGCTAGCCTCATAAAAAGAGCAAAACACCCTTTTTTCTCTGCTGTCACTCTCTTTTTTTTCTTTCACGGCCGAGATTTTGTAATAAACCCTAACACACAAACCTCACAGTCTTCTGTCGCTGATTTGGACCCACAACAAACTCGACTGACGTCACACGTTGGTGCACACATACACACACACTGCGAGACATGGGCTTATGTGGCCATCGCCACGTCGAAAAACTACTCGGTTAGTTAATGATAATTACGCACATTCCCTTTTTAAACTTTTTTTTTTTCTTCTGTGCTTTTAGCCAAAGTGTTTTTTCTCACACGCTCGCTTTGATGGGAAAATTCAAGCTTCCAGCGTTTCTCTGGATCCCAGTGCAGCACTTGCCTGCATTATTTTTCAATTACACTTATAGCAAATGGTCTCTGCTAGGATAAAGTCACATATGCTATTGTTCTTTCAGGAATGTTCTTATTCTGTACTGCTTGTGTTTTGCCATCACTTCAAGTGAGCTGCTCACATGTGCAGCCAAAACCCAGTGTAAGTGTAAATTAGTCCTTCTTAACATAGACATTTACCCAATAATCTATTCCTCCTGTGGTGTCATATGGAGCTTTCTGCACTTGTGATTTAGCTCTCCTAGACATAGAGTATTCCACTGATAAATATGATTAGTCTCATGCCTTTTGCTTAGACAGCAGACAGCGGTAGGACACTGTGATGGCACTAAAGTAGTTTAAAATGACGTTATAAAACCCATACAGTTTCTTCCTCTTACTAAGAATGTAGTTGGCTGACGAAAAAAAAAAAAGGAATGATTGTCTCTGTATTGGACACTGGACTCCACGAAAATGCTATGCCATGCTAATGCTAACTGAGGCTGTATAGTACAGGGCTACTTTGCAGAAAAAAAACCTCCTAAGTACTTTGGAAAAGTTAAGGAACAGTTCAGAGTGCTGTGTGTTAAGAGAATGCTAATCCAGTGCACTAAAGTTAGCTTCATATTCAGATGTTCAGATATTTCTGATCAACAGCTCACAAACGCAACACTAATCTATGGTAAGACTACATGATATGAAAGTAACATCAAAAAGGAGAAGCAACTACGTCCATTTAACCAAATGTTTATAAATAAATAAATAAGTTAATAAAATGTTGTCTCTCTTTCTGTGAATTGTTAGAGACCGTCAATAAAATGCAGCGAACAAGAAAAGTGTGAAAAGTTTGACTACCGATGCAGGCATCTGAGCGTGAGCAGCCATGTCTGACCCTCTCCCAGACTCTGAGGAAGGAGGAGAAGGAGTCAGGCTGACAGACTCATGAGTGATGGAGAAATTAGCATAACAAGCTCTTCAGTGAGAAGGCCAGGGGACAGTCTGGGGAGGGGCTGAACCTCTCCTCGTCTCCAGCTGGAAACAGACCCTCGGCAGCTGTTTAACTGGGACTCTTCCGATGACAGTGGGCGTGTCTGTCTGCAAGGGTGAGGCACTGGGTTTCTTTTCCGAGAAGAATTGTATTATCTTGGCATTCAGCGACATGTCCGCTAAGCTAGATGGTTGACCAGGTTAATGTTGGTGAGTAAAGCTGGCAGTAATATGGCACTGGAAATGTAATAAACTTCTTCTGCGTGGCATCAGGTTTACATTAACGCTCCCTGCTAAGGAGTTATGATACATAACCAACAAAAGATAATTGTTTGGGTACAGTACGTGATAAATAATGATGTTGATGACTGATTATAATTCTTACCTTAGCATAAATAATGCAGTAAGAGAAATTAATGCTGTTGCTATTATATTTTGCAACTGCTTTAAAAAAATCAGTCTGTTTGTCTTTTATTTCTTGTCATAAAATATAATTACATGTAATTACAGTGTTTTACTACATTTATTACATTCTGCTGTTTTCCCATCGACCGGTAGCTTCAGATATCAGGCCCAGATTTGGATTAAACGTTGTTTGTTCAGTATGGAAGATTATAGTATTTTAATGAAGTGCTCTGTATTTTACTGCACACACTGAGAACTGCTCCTGTGTTTTGCTCCCATGAGACTTATTACCGCTCTGCCAGCACGGTTTGAGAAAGTGATCTGGTGTAAATCTCTATTGTCCATTTACAATAACACAATCTAATCAATTCTGTCCATTTTGCAGTCAAATATTAGGCTAGGAAGAGCTATTGATTTAACTCAGGAGTTAACATCAGGAGGACTGATGGATCATTATCAGAGTTTGTGTTTGTGTGTGTATGTGTGTGTGTGTGTGTGTGTGTGTGTGGGGTGTGTGTGTCTCTGTGTGTGTCTGTGAATGCCTTTTTGTATGCATATCAGAAAACTTATAATTCTAATCATTTAGATGCATAATTAGAGTCAGCAGTTGTAGAAAAAAAAGGTTGTTCTAATGATGCAGAGACCTAACATGGATCCATCCTCTGGGAACACGGTCATTTAGCATGGGAAGGTGTGTGTGTATGTGTGAACATGAAATCACATGCTCATCATTGCTGTTAGGCACACATACACCCCACACTGATGGGACATTGTACCCAGGGAGAGAAATGACTAATTCTGAGCTAATTCCAAGCTATGAAGGGAATTATTGATGATATGGACAACTACATCACAAATCAATAGAGACAGGCGGAGAGCCATAAACTAGCTCTCTATTTTATCTGCTCTTTTAACTGGGTCTTTAATAATTAACTTCAGCATTATTAGCCCTTCAATAATCCCAATCCAAATTAGACACGGCCACAAAGAACGGACACTGCTATATTCTGATGCATTGCAACAGACAGTTCAATATGGTCAAACAGTGTGTCTGTTTTTTGGGTGTGTATCTATGTCTGTTAAATAATGGACACTGAGTGGAGCAGATAAAGATCCATCTGATGTTTTTTTTCCTGTTTTAATTATGTTCTGAGCGGACAACTCCCTGGACACATCTGTGTTTGTCAGCAGCTTGATGAGGACCAATACAATGTAGAACATAGCACGCTTTAACGTGATTGGCCATGCATGGTTCTGTCAAGACAGGGCGTCTAATTGAACATGATAAAGTGTAAAGTTAAATACCCCATCGAGCTGTCACTCAGACCCCAGGGGACGTGTAGACTTATGGGGGTGTGCCAACACGGGTCCAGCTGTCGTACGCAAGGGCTGTGTAGAGAGGAGAAGCTCCTGGACAATAGACATGCATCCTTAGGGAGTTGTGTGATGAATTGACTTAAACATTTAGATTTTAACAGCAAATGCTGAGGAACTGTCCCCCTGGTACCAAAGAGCTTAGTACCACCATATGCACACAGAAACGCACACACACACACACACACACACACACACACACACACACACACACACAATTTATGTTTGTAAATGTTGCTGATTTCTGCCATGGAATTTTAGCAAGGAAACACACTGAATTTTTGTCAGTACTAACAAATTGGCTGGTATTTGACCACTGAGTCGGTCTTGATTCACTTAAATTTAACTGCACTTTATTAATTGCACTTTCCTGTGTGCATAACTTTTAGGTATTCTGTTAAACCATTCAAAGACAGTTGACTTTTTACATTTCATATCTTATATTTTTACAATTTTATCAAAGGACTGCTAGTATTGTTGGTTCATGAAATATGATATATGTTAATAGCTAAGGGTGTGAGACCCTACTAGGGTGAGCTGGAGAAAGGATTTAGACTGTAAGCCTCATCATAAATACACAACTACAAAGGTAAGAAGATATCTAATAACAGAAATGAACAACACCCAAGGTAAAGTTAGTCCACGCAGGTCACCGCAGAACTTCTTGTGCTCTTGTTAATGGTACAAATAAACAATAAAGCGTCCAACCACTTCACAGTCAGTCCACGGCTGTCTTCTGGTCACAGGTTTTCCACACAGATCCATCCACAGCATCAGTGAGCACCACCAAGCGACGAGATTCCGACCAGGGGTAGAGCCAGTGGTCACACTGGAACTCAGAAACACTGGAAGCTCAGGAGTGGGACGCATAGCTCGACAGAGAAAGACAGAGAGAGAGAAAGATATTAAGTATGCTTAATGTATGCTTAAAGTATGCTTCATGTGATGTTTAAAGACAATGTAGGTTATGTGTAAAGTGCAGGCAGGGACTCCGGCAGAACTAGCTATGACAGCATAACTGAAAGGGAGAGCCAGAAGGTCACAGACATGAAGACTTCCCAGGATACAAAGCGTTCAACCACTTCACAGTCAGCAAACCTGAGCGACTTGCGAGGGTGGTAAGGCGACAGCATCCAAACATCCCAGTACACCAAACACTCTATGCCCATGAACCTTCCAGATCTGCTCCTTTACCTAAGAAAAATATTCGTAAAAAGCTTGACTAAACAAATGTGTCTTCAGCCTGGACTTAAACACTGAGGCTGTGTCTGAATCCCCAACACTGATTGAAAGACTGTTCCATAACTGTGAAGCTTTGTAAGAAAAAGCTCTGCCCTCTGCTGTAGCCTCTATTGCTAGAGGTACCAACAAATAGACTGCACCTTTTGATCGAAGTAGGCGTGGCGGATCATAAAAAAACAAAAATCACTCAGGTACTGTGACACGAGAAGATTCATTTGGACACTTTCTTTGATTGGTTTGGGAATGATGAGAAAGGAGGCAGGCTCCAACAGATTTTTTTTAAACTTTCTTTTTCTATACACACACTTGGCTCTGTAATACTCAGCTTTCTCTCTCCTGTGGCTCCACTCCTCTCTTTGTCCTTGCTGCTGCTCACTGAAACAAAACACACTCTTTGGCAAAACAGGTGGGATCCTTAGCGCTTACTTTTCCCTGCTCACCCTCCATTTACAGTCCAGCACTTGTCTATGCTCCTGCTTTGTGCCCCCACAAATGACCTAGTGGAAACCCTTGTACTGTAATTCCACCAATCCAATCGCACACATCTTTGGGTTTGCTGTGAGTTTTGTCCATTGCAATGATCTGAGAACAGCCCTCCAGGGTGGATTGCACCACTGTTGTACCAACTGGTTTGTGTCTTCCTGGGTTTGGGTATCCTTTGCCACTTTAATAACTGCAAAATATAGGTAAGAGAGGACATAGAACTGTGGAAGGCCCAGGAACCCCTTGAACCTGGTACTGGGGACAGAGTTTTGGTTACAACCTGTATCCGCCAGTTCAACTTCTTTTAACAATGGACAATGTCACAAAGCATCTTTAGAACTGAAGAGAATAGACAGGAATACAAGGAGTTACAGCGTAGAGTGAAGAGGGAGGTGTCTAAGGCCAAGCAGAAGGCATATGACGAGTTGTACACTAGGTTAGACACTAGAGAAGGAGAGAAGGACTTGTACAGGTTAGCTAGGCAGAGGGATCGTGATGGGATGGATGTGCAACAAGTTAGACTTATTAAGGATAGAGTTGGAAGGGTGCTCACAAGTGAGGAGAGTGTACAGAGGAGATGGAAGGAGTACTTTGAGGAGCTGATGAATGAGGAAAATGAGAGGGAAAAAAGAGTAGAAGGGGTGAACTCTGTGGAACAGAAAGAAGATAAGATTAGAAAGGATGAAGTCAGGAAGGCTTTGAAGAGGATGAAAAGTGGAAAGGCAGTTGGTCCTGACGACATCCCGGTGGAGGTCTGGAGGTGTCTAGGAGAGGCAGCAGTGGAATATTTAACTAGTTTGTTTAACAGGGTTTTAGAGAGTGAGAAGATGTCTGAGGAATGGAGAAAAAGTATGTTAGTGCTGATCTTTAAGAATAAGGGTGATGTGCAGAGTTGCAGCAACTATAGGGGGATAAAGTTGATGAGCCATACAATGAAGCTATGGGAAAGAGAAGTGGAAGCTAGGTTAAGGAAGGTATTGGACATTTGTGAGCAGAAGTATGGCTTCATGCCCAGAAAGAGCACAACAGATACAATTTTTGCTCTGAGAATTTTGATGGAGAAGTATAGGGAAAGTCAGAAGGAGTTGCACTGTGTGTTTGTAGACTTGGAGAAAGCGTATGACAGGGTGCCAAGAGAAGAGCTGTGGTACTGTATGAGGAAGTCAGGAGTAGCAGAGAAGTATGTCAGAGTGGTGCAGGACATGTATGAGAGGAGCAGGACAGTGGTGAGGTGTGCTGTAGGTCAGACAGAGGAGTTCAAAGTGGAGGTGGGACTGCATCAGGGATCGGCTCTGAGCCCCTTCCTATTTGCTATAGTGATGGACCAGTTGTCAGAGGAGGTCAGACAGGAGTCTCCTTGGACAAGTTTGTTTGCAGATGATATTGTGATCTGTAGTGAGAGCAGGGAGCAGGTGGAGGAAAACCTGGAGAGGTGGAGGTTTGCGCTGGAGAGAAGAGGAATGAAAGTCAGTCATACTAAGACTGAGTACATGTGTGTGAATGAAAGGGAGGGAAGTGGAACAGTAAGGTTACAGGGTGAAGAGGTGAAGAAGGTATAGGAGTTAAAGTACTAGGGGTCGAATTTCCAGAGCAATGGAGACTGTGGGAAAGAGGTAAAGAAGCGAGCACAGGCAGGTTGGCATGGGTGTATATATATATATAAAGATATCTATTATAGATCTATTAGAAGATCTATATAGCCCCCCCCCCACCCCACCCCACCCCCTTCAGAGCTTGGATCTTGGATGTACAGAGGGTATTGCAGAGGTTGAATACTGATTAAGCTTCTTGATGATGGGTCAGTTGATGGAGTTACCAGCTGCACCAGTGTTGATCAGTGCTGCACATTTAGAGAGACCTGGTATACCTGAGAACACTAAACGCGACTGAGCCCAGGTCACATCAAGAGTCTGCAAGGAATTTATAAAGCAGTTGTAGTGACCATCAGCCTCACCTCTGGATAACACAGGTTCTTATGGTCATTCTGTACAGACAGTCAATTGATTTTTCTCATTTCATCCCATAGCCAAGTAGGCACAACACTGGTTTAGTCATTCACCCACCCAACTCACTTCCCTCCAATGTGTTCTTGGGTACAAACCACCATTTTTCCCATGGAAACCCCATGCATTCTCTGGCAGTGGAGTTAAGGTGTAGTGAGCAAGTGTATGAGAGCACTCACCAGTGACTTGTGCAAGTGTCTCATAGTAACATGTTTGGTGACATCCTGCAAAATCATATTGGCAATAGAGTTTGGCTCTCTGCTGAGGACACAGGTGCGGCAAATTCATCTCTGCATTTGGAATATACAAGATCCTACAATGCACCAATTAGTTCACAGATAAGCTAACCTACAACGTCACTGACATCTAGCCCTTTCCTTCTACCATGTCTCTAGCCTGTCATTTACCATCACCATTGGCACCTCTGGAAATTGAAGGTCAACCTGCTTGCAAAGACAAAGACATCTTGGTCTCCTGCCACAGAGTGGGTAACCTTCATTGTCACTATCAACCCTTTTAATATCCTTCAAACTGTTTATTTGCTCTGATTCTTCATTTAATGAGAGCTTCAATTCTTAACACTTTATATTCTTTGCTGAAATTGAAATTCATTTTTAGTCCCAAGCTTTGCAGTAGAAATCTTTAGGTTCTACTCTGCCTCCCTAACTATACTTCTTGCTGGTCAATTGAACAAGGATGTCAAAGATTAGCATATGCTTCTTTTAAGACACATGAAGATCAACATTTATTATTTAAGTACCACTCATGCAGTGCTGTACTGCAACTGAAAATGCTTTAAAGAAAATTCTAATTGGCCTTGTTTTAATACATGAGCTCACAGAAAACCACAATTGGCTAGAGTTCTGATTAACAGAGGAGAGAGGAAGGCCCTTCCTCCAACCCAGAAATAAGAAGCACTTATTTTCACTTTTACTCCTAGTCACAGATGGCTAAGGCATTGTTGGGATTTGAACAAATAACCTTCTAACAACACTGCAACCTATTCATTACAGTGTCATGCTTGAGCTATGCAAAACTAAACCTTTTTTGCTCTAAAATGAAAACTAATGTAGCAACAATCAATCAGTTAAATACATAGACAGGATAGAATAAGATAAAAGTCTAGGCTTCTACACACAAGTGCACAGATTGTCTACAGATGTTTACAAAGATAACTAGAGTTTGGTGATAAACTAGATTTTTATGGAATGATTAAGTGGGTTTGCACTCAAGTATGTGTATGTGTTTATGGCTAGGATTTGATAAGGATGAAACAAGAACAAGCACAGTAGTTAATATATGAGAGTCTTTAAAACTCTTTCCTTATATTACAACCATGATCACACATTAAAAGCTTTCCCCCCCAGTTTTTAATTGAATTCACTCATTTGGTTTTACTAGTGTTAACACATGCAAGTAGCATTAACACTCTCACACTGAGCTTTATTCAGTGGCTGTGCAGGTATTTAGGATGCAACTGAAAACAAGTACATTATTCTGAATGAGCAGATCCTGCAAAGATACAAATACAGTTGAAGCTTTTTTTTTATATAGAAAAGTTGCCAGAAAGCTTCTCAGTAGGCATGAATCCCTCTGTATGAAACAGAAGAGAAGGTTAAAGAAGAGTTCTTATTTTGTGCTGTCACTCTTGCTTATTCAGATTATGCACAACTGGGCTTTTTCAGAATGCTTAAATGATCATTCTCCATTGCTCCATTGCTGCACTGCTGCATAATAATATTTAACGTTGTTTATTCTACAGTCGACAGCAGTAGCCACCTAATAATATTTGATCAGATTTAATTTCTTTGATTTTTAGCTGGGACACACTTACAATGTTACTGGGATTTTTTTTTTCAGATTATCTTGCTGAAAGAGGCCACTGCCATTAAGCTATACTGTTACCATGAAGTAGTGGACCTGGTCTGCAATAATGTTTAATAATCCTGGTCTAACTTTACACCTTACAAAAGCAAACTGGAAACCCCAAGTGCTTTTAACTTCAAATAGTAGCAAAGATAAAACAACGGTTTTCTAAAGAAGATATGGATAAAGGCCTAGATATGGATAAATTTCATCTTAACATGTCACAATTATTGTATTTCTTTATACATTGGACTCAGTAGGTCAGCACTGACTCACCTGTGGCAAAATGTGGCAGCCAGACTGCTTACAGGAACCAAGAACAGGGAGCCCATCACTTTGGTTTTAGCCTCTCTTCATCGGCAGCTTCTTAAAGGTTCTTCTATTTTTTTTGAAAGCCCCTTTCTGCTCAGATCCTAGGTCTCTAAGGTCTTCTGTTGCTGGTCTACCATCAATGATGGTAGACCAGCAACAATGTCCCACTTTACCTTCAGAAAACTAGTACTAGACTTGGCGAATGGGTCACCCTCTGACTGGGTTCTCTTTTGGCTAAAGTGTTGTTTCCAGTGGTATATGCACTGTGGACAAAGTCACCATGTTCAAGCATTACTGTTTATATGAGCAAAATTAGTGTAGCATGCCTAAAAACAAGATCAGGAACTTTGAAACAATAGCTGTTTACTGCAGCTGAGTGAGATGTAGGTGGCACGTCTCATTTAATGACATCACTTTGTTAGATGATGTTCCTGTGACACAGTATTATAGGTGTGTCCCTCCAGCAGAGTGGTTACCTGTTACCTGAGGCTAAGTTACTGTAGGGACGTGGTTGCTGAGTGGTTAAGGTGTTGGCCTTCTTATCCAGAGCAAGTTAGGGCACACAGTGGAAACTTGGCTGTTCTGGGATTTGAACTCACAACCAAAAGGTCCACTGCCCTAACTTGCTCTGGATAAGGGTCTAATGAATGTCATAAATGCAAACTCTTTTGTGGAAGGTAGTAGCATAAATGTCTCCCTATCTTCTTAGTAAAGATCTTGAGCCTTCTGTATCTCAGTCAGACTATTTAAGTGGAACTTCATGACATTTGAGTTTGTAATGCATATGCAGAGCATATTTCACAACCAGCTATGGCACTCTTTACTCCTGAACTTTGATGACATGCTCAGAAAAAGCACAACATCTGGAAAGGTTAGCTTTGGTCCTGGTTGGAGAAATGTTCCTTCTTTAAGCCAATGGTATTTTATTTGGGCCATGTTATTTCTAGCCAGGCATTTGCAACTGACTCTAGTAAAATAATGGTGTCACTCCTCACATGTGTGAACTTTGCTGTTTTTTGAGCTAATGCCAATGTTTTGTGGAAGGGTTTTGCATTGTGTTTGACCTCCTTTGCACTGGCTGGTGGCAGAGTTGGCTGCTGGGAAAAAACTTTCCCTGAGCCTGGACATGTGTTTGTGTGGATGGACCTGAGCCATTTACCAGAATAGAGGCTGGAGAATTATGTGTGAGTAGAGTGACTAGAGTTCTTCATGATGGGACCTACCTTCGTGAATCAGTAATGTACACATGATGTACATAATTCTTGTTATCAGTGTTAGAGTGCACATCTGACAAATCCTTTTCGTTTTTCTAAAAATTGTTCTTTTCGGATGATCCATGTCTGTATTATGCTTGATAGTACCAGGTTATAACTATCACAGTGGCTTGTTGGATGAGTTTTATGACGAATTACAGTGGGGCAAAAAAGTATTTAGTCAGCCACCAATTGTGCAAGTTCTCCCACTTTTGAATGTTTGCCAGAAAACGTGGTTTGTGCAGCTTTAGGGCCATAGTATCTTGCTAGTATTTAGCACATGATTTCACAAGCCTAGTCTGTGTCAGCATTCAATACAAAATAATGTGCATTTTCTCTTTTCAGGTTTTGGCTCTTCTGTAGTGGACTGGCATCCCATCCAGGGTGTGTTCCCACTTCACACCCAGTATTTGCAACCGTCATTAGGATCTACAGATATTTTAGTTAATGTTGGAAAGAAGAGAATTTGTATGCTTTAGTTACCTTTATCAAAGGTACATCATCCACCCACTCATATTTTGTGTATGTTCTTTAGCCCTCTTGGTTGAAGATTGATTGGTGTAATAGCATCCAATTCAGGTTTCAATGAAGGCAATAACCTTTTCATTCATTGACCCAGAACCATCTTTTATGTCATGGGTGCCTGGGCAGGGGGAGGAAAGCAGAGGGAGATGTTGAACATATGTCATCCGTTGTCCCCATGAGACAGAGAGTAAGAGAGACCGAGAAGAGCCAAAGCGATATATGATTCAGTCACACTGTGAATGTGTGCAACAAAATATACACATGTATGGACCAGCAATATGCTAAGAGCATAGTTTAAAGTAGTCTAAATAGATAGACAATAAAGGCTAGTGAGTAATAGAGACAAGAAAGAAAATTTACCTTAAATTGCAGCTGTATCCTAATCTTTTCATTACTGTGACTTTTAAAATGTTATATCTGTGGATATATCTCCGTGCATGTCTGTTTGTGGGTATGACCCTGTGAATGAGAGGCAGATGGAGTTACTCTGTAACTGTCCCAAAACATTCATTACAGTTTAATAGACATACAAACCAAAATGTAATTGACTTTCTTGTAGATGTATTTGGTCGTATTTATGTTTTTAATGAAGTAAGAGATGCTGTGCTGAAATATACATAATCATAATCTCACACTTCTCATTCATATTCGTCTCTCTTATAAATATATTCATCTCACAACTGCATCTTGCTGCAAAGACCAGGCCTCCAGTTCTCAGCATCACCTGATCCTGGTGGCCCGAACGGTGGACAATGGAAGTGGTGCTTGAAGAAATAGAAAAGCGACAAGCAGGCGGTTGTCCATGCTAGGCTAAAAACAACCCCTAGCTGTCCAGCTCTCCTGTCCATTTTATGTATGCTCCCTGGACAACAAACTGGACTACAGCTGACTCCAGCAGACCACTCAGTGAGAGTTTAGAGACTACTGCATCTTTGTTTTCAGAGACATGGCTCAGCGACAGAGTTCCGGACGCTGCCATTCAGCTAGATGGGCTCACCTCATTTCCTGCAGACAGAAATGCAGCTCTGTGCGAGGCTCATGGTGTTTACATCAACATGGAATAGTGCAAGAATAATGTGCTTGTTTCTAATAACTTTTATTTATTTTATTCACCACGGGAATTCACCACTGTCATTGTTGGATTGTATATTCCCCCCAGCACTAATGCTAAGGAGGCACTATGTGAACTTTATGGGGCTATTAGCAATCTGAAGAATGCTCACCTTAATGTACTGTTTATTATCACCGGAGATTTCAACCATGCGAATCTCAAATCAGTGCTCCCTAAAGTCCATCAACCTGTGGACTTTGAGACAAGAGGAGTGAAGACACTGGATCTTGTTTATACAAACAACCCGAACATTAACCGTGAGGAGAACCGCCCCCACCTCGCCCCCAACTCAGACCACATCTCTGTTATGCTAATTTGAGCATACAGACCTCTCGTCAGATGCTCTAAACCAGTTCTGAAGTAGGTGAAAACCTGGCCAGAAGGAGCCATCTCTGCTCTTCAGTACTGGCACGTGTTGAGGGAGGCTCCTCCATCAACTTGAAGGAGTACATGGCATCAGTGACCAGCTACACTGGCTAGTGCATTGATGATGTGGCCATCTCCAAGACCATCACCACACGTTCCAACCAGAAGCTGTGGATGACAACAAATGTGCATGTGCTGCCAAAGTCTCCGAGACTGCCTTCAGAGCAGGGAACAAGACAGCCTTAAGAACAGCAAGGGCCAAACTGTCCTAAACCATCAGAGAGGCAAAACGCATACACACCCAGAGAATCCACAGGCAGGATAGCAGAGATACCCAGCGCATGTGGCAGGGCATCCAGGTGATCACAAACTATTTCACATGAAGACAACTTTACCTACCTGTGACAGTGACGCCTTCCTCCTAGATGCGCTGGATGACTTCTACGCTTATTTTGAAGTGCAGAACAATGTAACGGTGTGGAATACCATCCCTTCTCCCAACAACCCGGTGCTCTGTCTAACCATGGCTGAAGTGAAGAGAACTCTAGGCAGAGTTAACCCACGGAAGTCTGTTGGACCAGACCACATTCCAGGAAGAGTGCTCAGGGAATGTGCAGAAGAGCTAGTGGACGTCTTCACTGACATCTCCCTCTCATATGTGCCTCAAGACAACGACCATCATCCCTGTGCTGAAGAAGTCTATAGTGACCTGCCTGAATCATTATCGTCCCTTTGCATTCACACCCATCATGATAAAGTGCTTCAAGAGGCTCATCATGAGGCACATCAAGACCCAGCTACTACCCTTACTGGACCCCCTGCAGTTTGTGCATCATTTAAACCGCTCCAAGGATGATACAATTGCCACAATCCTCCAGCTTGCCCTCACCCACCTGGACAATAAAGGCACATATGTACAAATGCTGTTTATAGACTTCAGTTCAGCATTCAACACAATCATCCCTCAGCACCTGACTGAGAAGCTGAGCCTGCTGGGCTTGAACACCTCCCTCTGCAACTGGATCCTGGACTTCCTGACTGGGAGACCTCAGTCAGTCCAGATTGGGAACAGCATCACCAGTGAGCACTGGGGTGCCTCAGGGATGTGTTCACCCTACTGCTGTTCACTCTGCTGACTCACTACTGTGTAGCAATGCACAACTCAAACCACATCATCAAGTTCGCCGATGACACAACCGTGGTGGGTCTCATCAGCATGAATGATGAGTCAGCATACAGAGAGGAGGTGCAGTGGCTAACAGCCTGGTGTAAAGCCAACAACCTGTATCTGAATGTTGACAAAACTAAAGAGATGGTTGTTGACTTAAGAGAGCACAGAGTGACTGTTCTCCACTGTACATCGATGGATCCTCCGTGGAGATTGTTAAGAACACCAAATTCCATGGTGTTCATCTGGCAAAGAACTTCACCTGGTCACTCACCACCAGCTCCATCAGTAAGAAAGGCAACAGCATTGTGGATGATCCCACACATGCCTTATACACACTCTTAACCTGTCTGTTTGCACTGTCTTTTGTCTTGCACTGTTTGTACTAGGTTGCACACAATGCACTTTATGTGGCTAGGACAAATTACTGTAAGTCCTTAGCTCTGTGTTGTTTTATGTAGCTCTACATTAAATGTTGTTTCATTTCACTATGTGCTGCATCATCCATAGATCACAGTTGTTTGTCCAGCACATCCCACAGCCACAGATCGATCGAACTGAGATCTGGGGAATTTGGAGGCCAAGTTAGTGTACCAACTAGGTAGTACATTTCAAAGTAACATCCACATCTATGCATGACCCAAAGTTTCCAGCAGAACATTGCCCAGAGCATCAAACTTCCTTTGCTAGCTCACCTTTTTCCCATGGTACAGCCTAATGCCACCTCTTCCCCAGTTCTGCTGCACACTTGTCCAGTGTAGGAGCTTTCACTGGTGTAGAGGAGTTAGCATGATCACTTTGATTGCTCTGCAGCTATGCAGCTCCATATGCAGCAATCTGAATGAATGAAAAAAGCATTAAACTTTTCAGCTATTTGAGTGATTAGTTGAGGAGTGCTGTCTTGTGCAGTGTTCTCTGTGTGCAGTGTGCTCGGCAGTATGCTCTGTTATAATGGTACCCAAGGTACTGTGCCTCAGTCCCTTGGATGGCACTTGCAAGAGTTAGCTGTCAGCCTGGCCTTCTGTAGCTTTTTCAGAACTTCCCCCAAATGGTGCAGGTGGCCCAACCAAGGGCCATATACTGTTTATGGGGTCTCAAGGCAATGTTCATCAGTCTCTGAAAGGTTATTGTGGCCCTGAAGGCCAAAAGAGAAGACCCAGTACTGCCAGTGGCCCCTGGTGGTGCGGAAGGTGATCTTGGGGCTTCTGGGGCCATTTGCCAATACCCTTTAGTGAGGTCAAGCATTGATATGAACCAGACCCTTCCCAGCTGCTCCACTAGGTTAACCATATGGGGTGGGGGGTGGGGGTAGTTATCAAATTCACCATCATTTGAGCATGGGCCATGGTGTATCAGTAGTTAGGTCTTGGTGCCAGGGACCTCTAGGAAGTCACAAGGTTGGCTTTGAAGCTCCATAAAGCAGCTTAGAGTCCGGGAGTCTCTAATCTGAGTCTACTTTGACAGCGTTCATCTGGCGAACCTTGTTCCAGCAGTCCTTCAGCCAGTTGCTTGCGACCAGAGCTCCTCTCCCTTGTGACCTGGTGAAACACAGAAGACACTAGATTGCAGTGTGTGTGTGTCTCAACTTCTGATGTGGTCTCGATGTCCCCTCTGCCTTGAGCCATGCAGACCCTCTGCATTTGAGTGGTCGATGGTCTCCGTTGGTGGCTAGGGGGGTAGGTCCAGCAGTGGAACTTTCCCCAGGGAGAAAAGGAGGTCACCTTGACATTGTCCTCGCTGCTCAACTTTGTGAGGAGGGGCTGAAGGGCCAGCAGTTCCTTGCTGGCATTCACAAAATGAAGGTGGCCAAGAGCTACTTGTGTTATATTATTAGTTACATAGCTTATTGCCATGAATTAAACCAGCAAAAAAAAGATCAATATCAAACAGTCATATTTTGCAATAAATTAATTTAAATTCACAAAAGCAGCATGATAATTGTGGAGTCGATGTAACTGATTTAACACAACAGGTTTGCTTCATTCACATGGATTGTTTATCAGCAAATTGTTTCTTACAAGTTCTCTAGCTGGAACATAGTCTCAGCAAGACTAGAAAACTCTAAAACTCTAAAAAAAAAAAAAGAGACCACTTGATATTGAAGGTAGTATTAATTTTGAAAACAGAGACCTGACATTGTATTGGACTTGTATTGTATTGATTAAATTAATAGTATTTTATGGCATTCTCATGCATTTGCAATGGAAAATATTATATAAAAGTATTTAAATAAATATAACAGTAATTTACTCTGAAACACCACCTGTACTAATAAGAAATGTCTACAGCACACTTGTCCTGCATCTTCGTGCAGCAAGTTAGACTCATTCATCTGTTTTACCTTGGCAGCATCGTAGCCTTATTCCTAATGCTGTCGAATACCCAGCAGCTTCCAAATTAAAAGGATCTCACATGAATATTCTTTATCCTTTATCTAAACTACTTGCAGAGGAGCATGATTTATCCGGGGAGTCAGATTTCGGTACAACATTGGACAGGGACGGGGCATCTGAAAGTTTGATTGGGGTGAAATTTGAACAGGTTTATTGGGTTAATTTGATTTTATAAATTTTGTACATATTCTATGAAACTTATATATATAACCATTAGATTACATAATGTTTATATAAACATTATATTACATATGTTCACATTTAACACAAACGCCATTCTCGGTGAGAGATGGGGTAAAATTTCCAAAACTTGGCATTAAATACAGTATGTTTGAGTGTGTGTCCTTTTTTGCCTTTTGTATTATGTCAGTGTGAGACCACAGAGCCACCAGTATTGTGGTCCGTCTGCTTTTCCACTTTCCTGTTAAAAAAGCTCTGCTCCAGACAACCCAACCACACACACTTGCACATTTTTAATAATGCCCTTATTTCCAACATCACAATCAAAGTACAACCTTTTAATAGGGTTCTTAGTGTTTTGTTTTGCAAGTTATTATGAGGCCTGCTGCTCTGTTTGTGTCTGTAGACAGCCTCAGACAAACCCAGTCTGAATCAGCACAAAGGTCATTAAATCTGCTTTAATCTCCTACTTTTAATTGCAGCTCTTAATTTTATGAACAATGCTCGTGATGTGTAGTTATGTGGCTGTAGTCTCAGATGGGCCTACACAGCATAAGCACACTTATGGTTTAACAATGGCTGGTTGTTAATTGTGTTATGGTTTATAACTGGTTGAATGTGCGTTAAGCTTGAAAATATGAGGGATGTTTACTGGCATCTGTGTTACAGGTAATTGTACATTTGTGAAGCTGTGTGAAATATTGTAGGCTGCATTAACATTCACGGATATCTATTTTTATGTCAAGTGGACTCATTTGCTGATATAAGACTAACACATTGTGGCTGAATAGACACAATGAAACCAGTATGTAAAGGTTGCTACACATTTCTCCACTACAAAATAAATAGCCAAAACAAGCTTTTTGGTGAGAAATCTGGCAACAAAAGCAATACAATATCAATATGCTGAATTTTGAAGGAGATGAGAAGGGAACTGCAGCCTGAAATTCCAAATTGTATTTCATTTAATTTGATTGACTAATTTATGTTATTATACCATTGGCATTATTTGTCATTGATACTTGATGTAATTGCATCTTTTTAAACAGACCTGTGCTTTTTCCCCAAATTCAAGGGTTCTTCAGAATTGAAGCATAAAATCAAATGACTTTTGGACTTTGTTTGTTTGGGCTTTTTGTACTGTAATTGATTTGAAATTCAATTAACAAAACACTAGACTTTTTCTGTAAACTGCACCTGCAGAATTATTATCTAAATAAGCCTAATATGTAGCCTAATCCCATTGTCTCTGAAACAATAAGTCTGAAAATATATCTATTCAACAGCAGTTTGTCACTAAAATCTGTCACATGTGGCTGGATCTGACCCTAAACATATAGATCAGTGCATTTCTTGACCGACATTTGTAGAAATGTGCAAAAGATTGTGTACAACAGAGGAGAAATGTCATTCTTTCCTACATATAGCACTAAGCTTTTTTGCATGTGAATATGCGAAAGGCATTATATTAAAAAAAAATCCCTTGAAAACAGATTTCACTGTGTGTCTCATTTTGGACAGAAAACAGCTTTATGGTAATGATGCTGTTTAATGGTACATGGATGCTTTACATGGTTTGAGCGTCTCTCTCTGTTCCCTCATACATTAATTACTTGCCGATGGAGCATTCAGACATTTCGGTGCATGTTTATGGAGAGCACTTGCAAAAGATAACAAAAGCTTGTCCTGGTTTGTCCTGAGTCTTACACAAAGTAATCAACACCAATATAACAACAAGAATACCAATATCGATGAAAATACACTTTTTTAGCTTGCATAATTATCTATTTCCCAAACACAGAGATGAATTTTGTGAGCCAGAATGTTTCAGAAACAGAAATGAAACTGCACTTGCTTCGTAGCATCATGCGAATTTGCTACAATCTTTAAAAAAATAACAAAATAGTCACTCTTTTCACTGTATCCATGATGAGCACACCTGACTGATAACATGAGTATGCTTACTTGTTTCTAGTTTATCATACTGAAGCTAGGCCAAATGCATTTATTGGCTCACACAATCTGAAGACAATCCCATATAAACCACACAATCCGAACTTATTGCATGTCAAGAAGTCCAGCTGACAAGTTTTCATTTCACTTCTGGGTGCATGTAAAGAAGAATAAGACACAGTGCAGAGCTTCTGGTTCACAGATTAACCTCATGTGTATGCCAGTCAAATGTTAATGTGAGCTGTCTATGGTTAGAAACAGTACTTGACTCATGTTAACAGAATCCCAGTCTTAAACAATTCAGACAGTGTGGTGTCCAGTCTGATCTGAGTGAAACACTTCAACTGCCTGAACATCAGCCGTGTTTTGTGATTCATATTTGGGTATTTTATTTGCCCTTGTTTACAAGGGGCTTCTGGGAGTTGTGGTTCACTCATTAACAGGACTTGAAAGTGGCTATAAATGGAGCAGTGGTAAAACTGGCCCACACTGACGTCTGTGCACCATGCAGACATACTGCTACTTACTTGCAGAGACAGTACATAAAAATATACCCAGATGAGGAGTTTGAACATACAAACCTGGTCTATCACAAGACACAGAGCTTTACAAAACACAAATAAACTACATAGTATAAATTTCATTCGAACCTTTTATTTCTCTTTTCGTTTTTTAAACTTTTTTTTAGAACCATGCATACAGCTACACATTATACAGTTTGCATAGAGCTTCCACTGTGTTCATTATCTTACTATATAGCTGCTTTATTGATGTTTTTGAGAGAGAAATAAAAATGTTGAAGCGAGTGATAACTCAATAGATTAAACTTTATTCTTCTTGCAAACTCTCTTTTGTCTCTCTACCATTTATGTCATGTTTATTGAAGAAAGACCCCTGTATTCATCATCTCTATTATTGCAATCAGAATCACACACCAGTTCCCACTGTGAATCTGTCACTGGATTATTCCTGTGATGATTGCCCAGGAGAATGATGACAGCAGAGGTGGACGGGAAACCAGACACATAATTGCCAGAGCAATCTAGCCCAGTGGCTTCATCTAACTTTAATATGCGAAAGGCATTATATTAAAAAATAATCCCTTGAAAACAGATTTCACTGTGTGTCTCATTTTGGACAGAAAACAGCTTCATGGTAATGATGCTGTTTAATGGTACATGGACGCTTTACATGGTTTGAGCATCTCTCTCTGTTCCCTCATACATTAATTACTTGCCGATTAACTTTAGCAAAATATTACATTGTATGTTTTTTTTTCTGCTCAGCCTAAATCTTAATTAAAACTGACAATGTACAATGCTTACTATGTGTCCAGTGCCATTCAAGGCTCATAGGCATAGAGTGTTTGGTAAACTGGGATGTTTGGATTCTGTTCCCTTACTACTCTCGCATGTTCACTCAGGTTTGCTGACTGTGGAGTGGTTTGATGCTTTATGTCCCAGGAAGCATGTCTGTCACCTTCTGCCTCTCGCTTTTAGTTATGATGTCATAGTTAGTCTTGCCAGAGACCCTGCATGCACTTTCCACATAATGTACATTGTCTTTAACCATACCTAATAATTTGTGCTTCTCCTGCCTTCCCTCCCTCCCTCCCTCCCTCCCTCCCTACCTCCCTCCCTCCCTACCTCCCTCCCTCCCTACCTCACACACGCACACTCACATCATCTATTGTATATTGTCATTTTAAGTACAAATGGTTGTAGTTGCTGTATAAAGTGAAGTTAAGAAAGTTCTGGAACTCTGACAGTAATCTGGATGAAGGTAGCAGTTTCAATAAGATCTCAAGCCTGAAACAGAAAAAAACATAGAATTATTACAATTTTTACAAATAATGTAAAATCTCATGTCAACTCAGTGACCACGCTTCATGGGAGTGGGGTGGGGGTACTGAGATATATTGACTGGGATAAAATGCATGTAAGCTTATCATATATACCATTACATGTTTGTTTGATGAAGATGGACAGTTAATTCAGCAACACTTTAATTAAAAATTTATTTCATTTCGTTTTTAGGCTTTCACATTACCAACTCTTACTACAGAAGCTATGAACCTTAATAATCTGTTAATAATCCAGATGTTCATGTATACACCTCATTGAAATAAAATAAATGAAGCTAATTGGAACATAATCTCTGTTTGATCTAACAAGGTTGCTAATCAAATTTAAAACATTAATAAAAGTATAATTCCACATACGCATTTGTGTTTGATTACTTTCAAGGGAAGGGGCCACAAATTTACAGAATTTTTTAGATTCTCTTGTACTACTCTTCATCCCTGGTTATGTGTTGTTTAATGTAGCTCTGTGTTTTATGTATGACCAGGGTCCTGGAGGAATGTTGTTTCATTTCACTGTGTACTGCTTCGAAATGACAATAAAAGCCTCTTAACTTGACAGTACCCTGTCTAAGACACCTAGACGGCCCCCAGCTGGTAAGCTTCAGCACCTATCAATGACTCATGGGCCCTCGATACACCTCACTGTGGATTTTCTCACAGATTTCCCAGAATCCCAAGTTAGAACCTCTGTTGTCTGATCCCTCTTCCAGGTGGCAAGGAAACAATCCCTGAGGCGATATGAGGAAGATATGTTTAGAGGAACCAGACTCAAAAGGGAACCTCATTCTCATCTGGGTGACATCAGAGAGTACGATTATAAATAATGTCCTTTCTACAGCTGTATATAGTCAAGTGGAATTATTTAACCAGGAGCTTTTGAGCAACTTATTCATCAGCATAAGTTCTAAACTCATTAAAGATTAGATTTAACATTAATTGCTTCATGATTATGCTATCAAATGTTCAATGATGGAGACACAAGTGCAAAACTGACTGGCACAACAACAGTTCAAAGCTGGCATCATAGTCTTTAAGTGGTATTATCCACAGCAGTCTCATGTATCTCCAGGTAGTCCATGTGGGGCCATAATCAGCAGCAGTGAGCACCACCAAGTGATGAAACTCCATCCAGAAGTAGGGCATCAGTATAGATCAGGCAGGTCTGGAGAGAAAAGGCATAAAGTGAAGTACATTATGTGCAAAGTGAAGACAGGAAGTCCAGCAAGACTAGCTATGACATCATAACTACAAGGGAGAGCCAGAATGTGAAAGACATGAAGGCTTCATTGGCGTCCAACCAGTTCACAGTCAGCAAACCTGACCGACTTGGGAGAGGAGTAAGGCGACAGCATCCGAGTACAGATCTGCTCCTTTACCTAAAAAAAAAATTCATAAAAAGCTTGACTAAACAAATGTGCTTTCATCTTACTATGTTATGCTATACTATGTTATGAATGATTGTACCAAGAGGTAGCATATACAAGGATAAATGCAGTGGGCCTAAAACAGAACTTTGTGCAACACCGAACATAACCTACCATAACATTACATTGCATGCATACAGAAGTAACTATTTATATTTACAACCTAATAACGATCAGTCAAATAAGGCCTGAGCCATGACAGGGCTATTCACATAAGTTCAACAACATGTTCTAGCCTATCAAGTAGTATAGTATGATCAATGGAGTCAAAAGCTACACTAAGATGAAGTTATTGCTGCTACGTATTGATAATGTGTACGTTTTCCTAAAATGATTTTATTCGTAGTTAATTTGTCTAAAGTATTAAATAACATTTAGGATTTTCTTGTTATCTTCAGTCACATTTGAGGAAAGCCATTGTGGAGAGATTGGGTGTCAACATCAGCCTCATATTGGTGTATCATCCAGAATCTAATGGTTAAGGATAGCAGACTTCATCAGGACACAGTCAGAAATACTAGTATAGGGACTTTCCTTTAATTGGGAACACCCAGAACTCTCTAACCCACTCTCTGGATCTGGACTGACACCTTTCAGTGCTACCTGGGTTACCAGCTATCTCTCTTCCCATGGATCATAGGCTTATCACTGCAGGGAAATACCAGAACACAGGCCTGGAAAGAAAATCTAGCTACATAAGTACAGAGTACAGAGTACAGAGTACATAATCCCTTCAGGCTTTCCCAGCCTTTCCTCAAAAATCTTGATAGTAATTTCAGAACCGGGGTAAACCAGTTGGATTGACTTTCACAACTGGCATTACAGACACAGCTGGACTGTATTGACTGTACTGGCTGTACAGCACTGTAATGAACTCAAATATTTCCATGTGATGCCTGTTGGTGGTTGTTTTAAGCTTTTGTTTTTGACTTGCCAGTTATTCTTTCTTTGTTATACTTACTTGTTATATTCCCCTTGGCACATCTTGGTGCCACATACCACAGCACACCTTCAGGGATCTAGTGGAGTCCATACCTCGATGGGTCAGGGCTGTTTTGGCAGCAAAAGTAGGACCAACACAATATTAGGAAGGTGATCATAATGTTATGCTTGATCAGTGTACATTGTATAATATTTATGATAGTCTGTTGAATTCCCTTGAAGTGAACACTGTTTAATGGAAACAAGCACAATGGTACATTTGGGGAAGCAGAATGAAACACCAGTTAACACTGCCAGGCTAATGTCATTAGATTAAAGTCTTTATCCTGCCCCATATAGCTAGCCATAGGCCACATTCCAAAAGCCAAATTTAATTATACAAATCACTTGTTAAATTTTTTTTAGAAGGAGGGCAGTTTATTTGAAAGGCCCAGTAAACCCCAGTGATAAGCCATACATTTTTCTTAACCTATGATAACTTTGCAGCACCAAAGCAGGAACAAATGAGTAATTCTTCATATGTTTTTCCTATGAACTACTAGTTAATTACTCAGTAAGAATATTAGGAAGAGTCCATTATTAACAAAGAGTCTTAAACAGGAATTAGTAAGCAGTCCATATTTATCCCAATGGTATTGGAAAGGGAAGATTTTCCCAAGGAATGATTTGGGAGTGATGGTCAGATGTCTGCAATCTTTTTGCAAAACTTTGATATAATGTACATTGACTGAATCTAGTACCTCAGTGTCTAAAATGTAAGTGTATATCATGTGCTAGGTTGGATTTCTTAATTTCCTTCATTTTTTAAACCAGTCATGGCCTAATACTCAGTCTTTTGCAAATCAAGAAACCGTCATTTAAAGTACTTTTGGTTTATGCTGTCTGAGCTCCACATTAAAATGAAAACCTTCTTGCATGACTAGAAACCAAAACCTAAACAAAAAAAATGCTCTGCTTATTGTTATAATCTGTATTCATATGCATTTTGGATGTGTTAACTGTTCAAATTGGATAATTCATTTGCATTCAGTTACAACCCTAGTAACTACTGCAGTGATGCATATTGTTTACATAGTTCCTCCTCTTTCCTGTTTTCTCTCCTCTCCAATCAGTCTGTTCATTCATTACCCCATCATGTCCTCTTGACAGAGCAGAAATGGCCTCTGACATTGATGATGTGGTGCTGGACAGAGAGTTATGGGACAGTGTGGATGTCACTGAGAATCTGCCATTTTTATTCACAGAGGTAAATTTTCACCTTTCACTACAACGTGATACTTAGTCACCATTAGAGGTGCTAACACACACACACACACACACACACACACACACACACACACACACACACACACACACACAAATGTAGAAAGATCCCTTGAGATGATCAAGGAAGAATACACCTGTGGCCAAATCAAAATGACAGCATGGTGTCCTGGCCACCCCCACAAACTGTCAAGGAGTTGCAGCAATTTCTGGGGTTTACCAACTTCTATCGACACTTCATTTTGGGTTTCAGCTCCAATTTTACCAGTTCTTTCCATCCCAGTTTAAAAAACACCAAGGCCAATGCCCTTTCATGTATACACTCCATTGACTCTTAGTCCAACAAGTGAGTATAATACAGGGCATCCAGTGCTAGCTCAACTGAGACATAGCAGGCAACCTCAGACACCTAGTTCCTACCCCCTGTCCTCCCAACAGGTGCTTTGTCTAAAGCCACCTAAGAACTAAGTTATTCACCCTGGGTAAACACCTCAGTCATCACTGATCACAACAGTGTATAGAAAACGTACCAGCTGATAACAGCAAAATACTTGTGGTCCTGCATGTTCTAGGAAAACCATGTGGTCAAAAATCATGTGGTCATTTCTTGCCCAGTATGTGCGGCAGCTAAGGTCCACTGAGCCCTTTGCCCACAGCGCAATGTTCCTATGCCTTAACTATCTCCTAAGCCTTCCTTCAGTATTCACCACAGCCAAAATCCTACTCAGTCATGTTTTCTGCTACTTTGGGTTAGTAGTCCCAGAGTGAGCCCTTTGGAAGGGCAGCCTTAGATCCACCAACATCTTAAACTACATTTACCAAAGTGTATCCAGGCCTACAAACATGGCCACCCCAGACTGCAACACCAACAACATGTGCTTTTCCACATTCACAGTCACCTTCATTATAATCACTCACACCTGTTCACAGTCAGCATGCACTCCCAGTCACAGTTTAAAAGGACTTTTTTAGTAATGTCCATAAATAAACTGCTTTTTATTTGCATTTACATCATCGTAGCCTGCCACACTCCGACATTAGGAAAATAACTTGTGGATTTTATATCAATGCAATATCTTATGTTCTGGTCTCTAAACCTGTGTTGGCTACAATTTGAGAGAAAGGAAGGATTAATAAACATCACAATTACAGTACAAAAAACACACACACACACACACACACACACACACACACACACACACACACACACACACACACACACACACATATCAGTGTACTTGATAGTGATATACACACTTCTTTTGTAGAATTGCACCTTAAGATTCTATCCTCAGTTTTCATTGATTCTGTCAAGCTTCAGATGGAGAAGGCATCTTATCTTCAGTCCCTTCTCTCCTTTTCACACACAGAACCTCTCTCGCATTAGCTTTCTCTCATTTTTCAATTTTCACTCTCTCTTAGGATCAATATTGATTATTATATTTGAAGGGTCTGGGGGGGAGGAGAGACTGCACATCACAATATTTTATTCCACATCGTCATTTTTGTGTGAGCAGTTGATGTACAAAAGAGGGAATAAAAAAATAAAAAATATGGGAGAGGAGAAGGGAACTGAAAAGGGAGGAGAGGAAAAGAGTGCAGCCCATATTGATTAATCGGTGTATGGTACGAGGATAAAGTCTCTTTTTTGGCCTTACATTCAAGTTTTCTTTTTATGCTTCAAACGAACACATGCAAATAAGCACATACACGCACCTGTATATATTAAAACTATATATATATATATATATATATATGTAGTTTTTATGTCTTTGTGTGATGGCAGGTGCTCCATCATACTGTGCCCGATGGCTACATGATTACTATTGACGGTGCAATGATGAAAGTGAATAAAGGTGATTATGATGAGTTAAGACCTTTAGTAAGACCATTTTTCACCTACAGAGAGTGTATGTGTGTGTGTTTCTGAATTCAGGCTATGCTCACCTTTTCCTGTCCCTTTTTTATCATTTCGAAATTAATTTATGAGTAAAAAACACTTGTAAGTGAAATTTGAAAATTATATCTTGCAGTAGGTGCAGTAGGTTAGGATGCTCTCTATGGAGCATCAGTAGAAGGACACCAGTAGTCTCTGAGTAACGTTGTTATTCCTCAGCACCCTGAGGAAGTACAGTCTCTGCTGGGCCTTTTTCAGCAGCTCAGAGGGGTTCATGCTCCAAGTCAGGCCCTCCTCTATTTGGACTCCCAGGAACATGAAGCCAGCTACCCTCTCTACACAGTCCCCTTACACCATAACAACAGCCGCTCCATCTCATCCCTAAACCCCACCAACACCCCACCACCCCCCGATATAAGTCCCACCACTGTGGTGCTGTCCGCAAACTTCACAATGGTGTTGCTATGGTGGGCGGGGGTGCAGTCGTAGAGAGTGTAGAGCACACAGCCCTGTGGGGAGCCGGTGCTGAGGCTGAGGGCCATAGATGTGTGTTGGCCCACTCTGACCCTCTGACTATGATCTGAAAGAAAGCTGTTAATCCACATGCAGGTAGAGTGTAGAAGTCCCAATTCTTCAAGTTTGTCCACCAGTATGTAGGGAAGAATGGCGTTAAACGCCGAGCTGTAATCCACCAAGAGCATCCGGATGTAGCTCCCCTGCTTCTCCAGGAGGGAAAGCGCAACATGGAGGGCTGTGGCCACAGCATCCTCTGTGGATCTGTTTCCCCTGTAGGCAAACTGGTGAGAATCAAAACGTGGGGGCAGGAGTGATGTAATGTGACTCCGGACCAGTTTATAGAAGCACTTCATCACCACTGGTGTGAGTGCAACTGGCCATTAGTCACTCAGGCTGGAGATGTGAGATTTCTTTGGCAGGGGGAATATGATGGAGGATTTCAGACACGGTGGGACAGTGGACAGGGCCAAGGACTGGTTGAAGATCTTGGTAAAGATTCCAGACAGCTGATCCGCACAGTCTTTCAGCACCCTGCCAGGGACGCCGTCTGGTCCAGTAGCCTTCCTGGGGTTGATGGACCTCAGCGGATGCCTAATCTCACTCTCTTCGACTGTGAGGGTTAAGTTGCTGAGGTCCATGAGGTGTGGTGCGGCTGTGTCTGTTGGCTCCACCTCAAAACGGGGCAAAGAACAGGTTTAGTTTTTCTGCCAGCGTGGCGTCACCCTCAGCAGCTCCAGGATTGTTCCTGAAATTGATGAGATGCTGGACTCCCTGCCACACCTGCCTGCTGTTGTTGATGTCCAGATGGTCCTTGATCCTCCTCATATAGTCCAGCTTGACCTCTTTGATTCCTCTCTTCAGGTTAGTTCGGGCTGCACTGTAGTGAGCCCGATTTCCAGACCTGAAAGCGGTGTTTCTCTCTCTGAGCTCTCGGGTCATCCAGGGCTTCTGGTTGGAATAGACCTGGGTGCATTTGTCCACTGTGACAGTGTCTATACAGTTCTTTATGTAACACAGCACACTGTCTGTGAACATACCCAGGTCCTGATGTTCAAACACGTCCCAGTTGGTCCTGTTGAAGCAGTCCTTCAGCTGCTGATAGGCACCATCAGGCCAAGTTTGAATGGTTTTTGTGCTGGTAAAAGCACAACAGGAAGCCAGCAGCTGCAGCTACAGGAAGCCAGTAGATGAAGCATAGCATTGGGGTGGTGTGAAAGCTGCATTCTGGATCAATTGCAAAGGTCTAATGGGCTGCAGAGGTAGAACTTCTAGGAGTGTCTGCAGGGAGCAGATGTGGATCCCATGATTCTGTGTCACATGATTGTCCCTCAGAAAGTTGTTTGACTTTCAGTGGCTTTTGTTGCTTTTGCTATACACAAAACATTTTAGTTTGAGATGATTGTGAGATAATGGATCAGAATTTCAGCTTTAATTTCACGATATTTACATATTGAAGCATTAAACAACTAAGAACATAGCACTTTTAGTGGCACACAATGCAAATTGTATGTGATTAAAGTACAAAACACTTTATATTTGGTTGCATATCCCTTGCT